>BMAW01093000.1:0-50028 GCA_019974015.1 Nephila pilipes
TTTCCTTCTAATAAACGAAGTAAAACAACTTCAAGCCTCGTCATTAAATTACTACGAAGTCATCATAGAATCAGGTAAAGGAATTACTCCCTTAGGCAAACCAGCCCTTTGCGTAAGAGCAAACTAGTGTAGATTCGGGATGTACAATCTCACCACCTCTTCTACATATATATATATATATATATATATATATATATATATGAAATCTTAAGTATAAATTTGGAATGTTTATCTGTCCTTTAAACAAATCGGCACCGTAGATTGTGTCCTTCCAAAATTTTTAGAGTGCTTCGTCGATGTATGGAAGGAGCCGAAAAAATATTCCCGCCAAAAAAGTTTCGAAATTTATTTCTGCTGATATTTTCTGAAAATCTCTCCTTTTCACTAATTTTCTATGTTTTCATGAAAAAGCAACAGTTTTTTTTTTCCCGTTAAACTTTTACCGCTCAAAAGATGCGCATTCTTAATAAATTTCTTTACCGTAATTTTAGTTTTTGAAATCGGTTAAAAACTATAACGCAGACGCGTTAGTTATCATTGTCTTCAAAAATTCTATCCCTTTACGCGATATACTCGTAAACGGAAAAATTGAATATTTTATAAAAATATTTTTTTTGGTTTCGGAAGACTTAACCCATATAAGCAATGGACGTTGGAACACGAGCTGGTGTTCGGAGTTCACCTTCAACGAGGGAAGAACGGAGGAAAAGAGAAGCGGGAGTAGGGAAAAGGAGAGCGAAAACTAAACGCCGCTCAGTTTTGTTTAGGAATGGGGGGGGGGCTGCACGAGCTATCACATGATACTGATTAGTGGTGCCATCTATCGAGTAACTGAAGAACTGGTTTTACAGTACATTCGAAAATGCAATTAATACTTTGATAATTAGCTACACACACATATATATATATATATATAGCGGGAGCAGCCATACTGCAGCTCTTATGCATATAAAATATATGTATGGATTATGGTAATCTAATCGTAATTATTCTCAATTTCTTTCTTACAGGGAATAATTGTTTTCTCCATGATTTGCGCTGGTAATATCGGAGGCCTGATCGACTTCTTTAGTTTTGTGGCTTGGATGTTTTACGGTGGCACAATGGTGACCGTTGTTGTCATGAGATTTACAGAGAAAGACTTGCCTCGGCCTTATAAAGTAAGTACATGTGTGGAAGTCAGAGACTCGTGTAATTCCAACATCTTAAGCCTTTTTAGACTTTCGTTCCAATCAGCTGAATTAATCAAAAAGAAGGCTTACATGTTAGCTTTCAAATTACTGCTTTTGTGCTGAAAAAGCTTTCATTAGTTGGAAATTCCAGTTTCCTCTCCCCTCCCCCTTTAAATCGTTCCAAACGAGCTCATTATTATTTTTAGCATTGATCTTCATGGATTTATATTAATATGAACTCTTTATTGAAACTATAATTTCAGAATTTTTTTAAAAAATCTGAAAATTTTAAATTAAAAAAATTAAAACTTCAATTAGATGCATTCAAGATGTTTACTAAATATTAAATATTTTGTTTATGAGGTTGTCATATGTTTTCTTTGGAAAGTAATTCTACTATTTAGGAACTGTGGAAAAATTAACATTCCTATTTAACATTTAAATTATTATTTAAGAGACAAAAAAAAAGTTATGAAAGCAAAAATATGCTTTTACAGGGCATGTTAAAATTTATTTATTAAGACTTATCAAGCAGATTATGTATTCAAAATATTTGATTAAGAAATAAATAATTTCTTTCTACAAAATTGTTTCTAATTCATATAATATACTAATTTTCCTTTTCTACATGAATTTAGTTTCACATATTTAGTGTATTATTCATTTTTTTCAAATTCTTTTTCTCTGACGAAAAGTTATTCTGGACCCCCAGATCATTTAAAAATGTTATTCCTTAGTTTCAGTATGGCTGAACAAAAGTTTGTAAAAGCAGGAATCAAATTTTCAATTAATCTCTTTTTTTTTTTTTTTCAGCACCTTCTTGCTGATTATTCACGATCAAATGACTAACAATTAGTGTGCGGAAAAAGTTTTCAGGAACTAAAACATGACTCGGTTTCTTTTCGCAGTAATAAATACCAAAAGTATTTAAAAATTTCCTTTTTAGTTTCCTCTAGGGGCTTGCCTATTTTAGAAAAGTTTAGGATTTGAGACTTCTCGAGGTGCCTAAATGATCTCTTTTCTCCCTTAAAATGTACTGCCTTTGATAAAATAGGTGACAAGCTCCGGGGATATCGTAGCGATCTTTCTTTAGTTTTGACCCTTTTCTCCTTTTTATCAATCAATATTTACCTTTATATTCCTTCCTTTCTTCACTTTATATCTGGATCACATGTATAACTTTTTAACTATTTAACATGATATACCGATAAATTAAAGAGCATTTGGGTTGTAGCTTAGCCAAATATGAGCCTTGCACTAACCAAGAAAATCGACCATTTTTATACTATGTCCAATAAAAAAATTAAGAATTTCAAATTAGGTACAATCACCGTATCCAAGTAATAAATAATGTCTATGCATAATTTCATTAATTCATGTGCTCAATATTCTGAAAAGGTTTTTTTTTTTTTTTTTTCAGGTGCCTATTGTAATCCCACTTGTGATGATCGTCATCTCTGCCTATTTGGTGCTGGCTCCAATCATCGAAAATCCCCAAGTGGAATACTTCTACGCTCTACTATTCTTACTATCTGGGTTGCTTTTCTACATTCCTTTTGTACATTTCGATATCAGACTAACAATAATGAGTGAGTTTATTACTTTATTTCATCTCCGATAACGTTACGTTTCTGACTAATTGGTAATAAGTATTAAGACAGCTTGCAACGGGACTCTCGCGCCTATTTCCCGTCAATTAACCTTCTGGGATTCTATATGACGATATTTAGTTTGAGAACCTCTGCTTGTGAACTAACCCTGACTTTTGTAAATTTAAATTGATATTGAAGTGTAGTGATTAAGGGTGATCAGATAGTGAGATTTTGTGTGTGTGAAAAGGGTTTATGCAATTAAGAGTTTATGACGGTATCCTATTACCCATCTCGTCTGTCATCCTAAAGTTTATTCACAAGATCTAAATTTTAACTTTTCCAAGCACAGACCAAGTGAATAAAATAATGAATTCTTATCTAGAATATGTACGACTTGATTATATCTATTCATTCCACTTTTAAAGTTTACTAAATTTGCATAAACACGTTTCATTTTATTGGGAAGAAGCTGAGAACTTAAATATCAAATCGGGAAGAAACCCTAGATGTTAGTTGAAGGGAAATAAATTCGCGAACAGCCATTGTTACAAGTTTGAAGCTTAAAAGCACTTGATGCGCACAGCATTTTGAGTCAGGAGTTTATACGACAGTTGGAGCGCTTCATTTTAATTTTAATTCGTTCCCAACTCTATCTCATTTTTGCGGATATTCGGAGAAATAGAATTTTCCGATACTTTTTTGTTGAGGACGCATGAAGATTTCTGCTCGGCATTCGTGATACCAATATTGATTTTTAATTATTCTAAAATAAGAACGAATGTATTTTAAATATTCGGCTAGCCGATTCTCTAAATACTAAATTACTTAGTGAAAATAGTGGAGCAAATCACACACACGAGTTTCGAAGCCGGTGCGTCACACGCTCATTCCATTTCGCGCGTCACTAAGAGAAGCTAAGACGCATTATTTTAAATATTTTTGGACGGGTAGCTAAAGTCTAATGATTTAAGTTCGCAGTTGACGATGTTCGAATCCGATCCCACCAAAGATCCTAGCGTAGAATTGAAATTTGTGGCACATTGAAAATCTTTTTAAAGTGACTTTTCTCGGGTTCTTTTGGTAAATACGGAATAAAAACATCCCCGAGTGATCTATCCTTTGAAGACATGCTCTGTACATCATACCTTAATTCAGTGGTTCCCAAAGTGGGTTCCGTGGAACCCCAAGGTTGCACGAAAAGATTTAAGGATTCCGCGAGACAAATTTTATTTGATTAAAAAAAAAGATTATCCATTTATTTTAGTTTATATTTTGTATTTTTATTAATTATTTCTGTGATGTACATATGTAACACATTGATCAATAACTCCCGAGTCTAACATTGAAAACAACATTTTTTTTGCAAAATTTTTTTTTATTCATCAACATAACACCTTTTGTTAATCACCTTTTAGGGTGATACAATCGTTCCAACGCTTTTCCAAATCTTTTTTTTTTTTTTTTTCGCAAGAAATCTTTTTTGTTGCGAGTAAATAGCGATAAACAGCTTTCTGAATCATCGACTCGTTGCTGTTTTTGTTCCATCGAAAGCAATCGCGGCACCCACTTGGAAAAAACCTTTTTCATGCTCAATTTTTCATGAAGGATAGTAAATACACTTCCATATGATATCTGTGTCATCTCAGCAATCTCACGGAGCTTCACTTTACGATCTTTCATTATAATTTTTGTCACTTCACTCACATTTTCCGGTGTAACGGCTTCCACAGGTCTACCCGAGCGTTCCGCGTCATTTGTGTCGGTACGACCACGTTTAAACTCGGCAAACCACCGACAAATCGTTGCTTTTGATGGACAAGAGTCCGGGTAACATTTTTCAATCCATTGTTTCGCTTGCACGGTGTTTTTACTCATTAAAAAACAATGTTTTATCAGAACACGAAACTCGGTTTTTTCCATTTTTTAAACAAACTACAAAACGACTTTACTCCAACCTCGATAACTCAGCTGTTTCTGGTCCGATCGACTTAAAATTTTGACACGTTTCAAGCAAAGGTTAGTACTCTAGAAAGACCTGGTTACTGGTTTACTACGAGCGCCATCTCTGGGTTAGTCTCGGGAGTTATTGATTGATGTGTTATATTAGTTTTGCTTAATTCAATAAAATCTGAAATACCAAAATAATACTTGTTTCATTTAATATTAATTTTGAAAAATAGTTAATTAAAAATATTCAGGGTTCCGCGATCATTGGCAACAAATTTTGGGGTTCCATGACTAAAATAGTTTGGTGACCACAGGCTTAATCGATTGTCCAGTGTTTTAACATTATCTCACATTTTTTTTTTTTTTTTTTTTTTTAATTCTTCACTGCTTCAAACTTATCTGACTGTGTGGTGGGAAAATCCCACCGAAATTTATTTGCACTTTTAATATAAAATAAACATTTTGCATCATATTTATGATTCTATTTTACATCATTTTAAGATTATCATTTAATCTTAATGTGGTATTTAAACCAATGTTTACAGCAGCCGAGCCGATGCAGCTTAGTTTAATGCAGCTTAGCCGAGTTTTCCTCATGTGCCATTGAACCCTAATGTCACTAATTTTTTTCTTTGGTTTCTTATATTTTTGATAAATACTAGTGACACTCCTCCAGGATACCCTAGAGATTGTTCTGTATTTTCCATCCTTTGAGTCGTTACGCTCCTCTATTTTTTTTTTTTTTTTTTTTGCATTTATATAGTTTTGTAACAGTTTTTTCGTAACATTAACGAGTGTTTAGCACAACTCGACTAAATATGATCCTCGGTTTAATAAAATCAGCAAATCAATCTTATTGTGCTGAAGTAGGGAGAGAGATGTTATATCTATTCTTTTAGTCTCGTCATCAGATAATGAATCAAAATTAAGGGGTGCGGCGTAGATAGCTTTTGTATGACTCCTGAGAAATCAAACTGTCGCGAATATTGATATTGAAACCAAATGATATAAATTATAACTTTAATCAAGTAGGTAAAATGTTTGAATTTTTATTTCACGGTATCGAATGTTATGAAATTCTATTTTCAGAGAAAAACTATTTACGCATAAACGTAACATCACACCAACAGTTACACATTCCGCCGAATCGTCCTCAGTAAAAGCATATTCCATGTTAAAATATGCATATTTCTAAAATGTTTGTAACTGAGGCGATAAGCTTTGACACATGAATGCATTTAATTAAACTTATTAAAAGATTTTTTTTCTCCTCCATTTTTCTTGCAGAAAAATTCACTCGCCTGGTACAGCTGTTGTTGAACTGCGCCCCATCTGAAAGTGTGCCTGGCTAATATAATCTCAGCAAAGTTTTAGGACATTTCTAAGCAATGGGGATGCTACATCGCTGCTTTTCATATTGATGTAATATTTGGATTTTATATTCTGAGGACCATTGTTCTTCATTATCATAACGAATTTTGTAATCACGTCTACTATATTTTATGCGAATCGTTATGACAATTTTTGATTTCATTCTCACAATATTTTCCTATACAAAATTATAATGCTGCAATTTTTTTTTTATCAATAATGGACTAGTATTTAACAAATAATTTGACCTTTTGTGTTGTCTGCAATTTTTTTTGCTGTTGTGATTGATATTCAACTTGTTATATAATGATTAATTTGTAATCAATTTTAAAAAGTCAAATTAAATTAAGTTTTATCAAGGTTTTCTATATTTTTGTGCCAAACCAAAATTGCAATCGTATATTGTGCAACTGTTTGACGGTTACTTATACACTGTAAGATTAGCTCTATGTGATACTTATAAGTCATCATTTACATCCGAATTTCTTAATTTAAGATTTATATAGATGAGTAAATGAAGAGATTCAACTTTCTAATCTGTGATGGTGATGACAATTTAAAAAGAAATCCATATTAGAATTGTTTTCAGCAACTAATTTGTTCATACGATTTTATATATTTGAAATGATTAGTTACTTGACTTTTGGTAAAATTGAATATTTTTATTTTGTTATGCAGAAATAAAATACTTTATACAATGTCTTCCTGTCATTTCCATAAGTTGTATATTAATCATTTAGATTAGAGATATTTGCAATACTAATTTACAATTTTGACTAAAGAAGTTCACTGTATGTGAAAGGATGTAGAATTTTCTTTCCATAATTTTATTTATTCCACTATCACAAGTTTCTTTGCACATATGGTTTGTTTTTACTTCAGGTAGATAAAGTGCAAAATCCTATATTTTGCCATATGAATGGAATTCCATTTTTTCCCCCCGACATGGAGGACACGTCTGAATTTTAGGTATATCCTATAGTTATAAAAACTCATACAGTTAAAAAAAAAAAGTTAGTTTTATGCCACTTCAGATAAATATGCATTTTATAATGCAGTTAGACATTAGCCTTAAAAAAATTTTCATTAAAGTGTTAAGTGTCCCGAGTTGAGAGGATAGTTTCTTTTGCTGGCATTAATAAAAATAAATAATAAAAGTTTTAGGGGGAAAAAAAACAGAAGGAATTATTAAACTGTTAAAACAGCAAATGTTTGAACTTTGAATGACATCCAATAAATTAAAGGGTAATGCGGTACACAAAATTATATTGTACATCTTTTTAATATTTCAGTTCTGTATTATTTTGTATATTCCTTAATATACAAAATATATATTCATGAATATCATAAGTTCTATATATTGACCAGTTTGTGCCAGTCAGGTAGTAAACACATAAAAATGCTTTAATTTTTTATTACAACCTCAGAAAAATTTCTCAGATTGTCAAATAAATTTGCTGGAATGTTTTCATCTGCATAAAATAATTTTATTATAATTTGCTTGAAAATAAAACTATAGATACAAAAAATTCCCAAGCAGAAAATGTTCTATTTGGTTTTTAATCAAATTATTTTTTAAAATATTAAAGAAAATCATTATTTATTAGGGGAAATTAAATGTGCTTACTTATAAAATATATTAAGATTTTTATTCATTTAATCACAATTTGTGAGTGATGAAGGTCCCTATAGTTGAGTTTGATTTAACATCAGGCTTCAAGAGCCTTTAAGCATTAAAAGGTTAGTTTAAATGTTGCCCTAGTTAGAATTATGAGGGCATTGCTAATTGCCATTGTACAGTTCAGGGAGGATGGGAACCCAGAATTTATATACTGAACTGTGAAAGGTGACCTTTTGAAAAAAATTCTAACTTAGCAGAAAACAAATGCTTTCATTTTCATTAATGTTACTATGAGGCACTGAGTTTGTTAGCACTCAGAGATCTGCAATAATTAGGCTTCAATATATTTTGTAAACAAAGAAATAAAAGTATTTTAAGTTATTAAAAATAATTATGCTTGTTATTTAATATGTGTGCTATACAACAATGAATTAATTTTACTGTGGAAAAGCTGCTTATTTGCTTCTTCTATTAATATATAATTTAAAATGTATTACACTGCCACAGTTCATAACATAAAAATGCATATTTTTTCCTTGAAAAAATAAGATAACTGTCTTCAATTGAATTAATTTCAGTTTATGTGAGTATTGTTTGCACTTAATTCATCATTCTCTGGCTTTTAATCAACAATACTGGATGTCAATTTGCATCATCTTTTACATATTTTAAATCAACCAATATAAAAGTAATATAAAAAATGTTTTCAATAAATTAAAGTTTTATACAGGTTTCCAACACTTCAAAGCATATTTATAAACATAAAATAAATTTGTGAACTAAAAAAGAACAATGAGATTTGTAGTTACGAGTTGAGGAAAAATGTTATGAAAGAACCAAAACTAACTTTACATAAAATAATTTTATTCTATAAACAACAAATCATCTCAGTGAAAAAAATTTAAAAACTGGAATCTCTTATTAACTCTAAATAAAATATGAAATCCAAAATAACAAGTACATAAAATATCATAGGTGGGGAAAACAAAGAACACTTAAAAGCACCATTTCAAACTCTTGGTTATGAGCATTAATTTCTTCCCCTTCATTTTGAAGTATGTCATGTTTCTCCAGGACAAAACATTTTACAACAAAGTTTAGCTAAATACAGTCATTTTGTTATTCTTTTAGAAGAAAAAATTCTCTCAAGACATTAAGATTACATAAAAAAAAAAAAATTGAAGATATAAAATATCTTGTGACATTAATAATTATGGTTAAAAAAAATCGGTATTATAATAAAGTTATCATATATGTAAAGCAGTCATGCATTTTATAAAGTATGTATGTTAATAACGTGACTAGAGAAAGAGATAAACGGAAAATTATCGAACCAGAAACAGAAGTATCTTTAAATCTCTGTCAGATATTCATACTGCAGAATAACAATTAGTGCTTTCAGTGAAGTCAACAGTGCAAATAGTGTATTTACAGGATAGTCTAATAAAATTACTAAAATGATATAATTCTATTGCACAATATTTGTATTTTATAAAAGAGAAACACATGTTGCTTCAAAGCACTGCTTCTTCCAATTGATAAACTTAATATTATCTCCTGCCTTCCCGTTTGCACAGTACATAGTTAAAAATAAATGCATTTTTACCACATGCACAAAATAGTAGTTTCAATTTATTTTTAAAAATTATTTGAAGCGATTAAATGTACTTTAAAATTGAAATAAATTAACAAGTAATCGTAAAAAATAAAATGAATACCAAAAGAAATTTTCTCTAGCAATTTATAAAACTCAAAATTCTCAATTATATGCTTGTTAACGTTACTCAAAATACATTTGAAACATATTATACATGTGACATTTTAATAATCATACTTGAATGGAATTAAATAAAATAATTTGGTTTTTTTTTTTTTTGGGGGGGGGGAACAGCTTTCAAAAGTATCACATATATACACCATTATATATATATATATATATAATTCTTTGCTTTCAAGAAAACACATTCTAAATTGCTTTCAGAATATTTCTATATAGTTATAATGCTTTCATTCTATTACATGATTTAAACATGGTCAATAATTTCTCACTATTACTACTACAATAAATGTCTAGATTGTCCTATTTGCAAACTGGCACAAGTTTGTTTTTTACTAAATCACATTAGTTAATTAAGCAGAAAACGTATATGTTTTCTGCCAAGTAACATGTAGATAAAGCTCAATATATCTGAAAAACATTTATAGAGCAAACTGTAATACATAAAGTACATCTACAAAAATTCCTTCAGTGCATTAAAAAAAAAGTGAATGGTTTCATTTTTTCATTCAAAATTACAAATTCTTTGGTCACCAGATATCAGAAAAACGTTTACTGACATGCTTTCTCACCAAGTTTTTTCTTTTTTTTTATCAAAAACTGCCTCAACTTACAGAACATTATAGTTGATAAAATGTATCAGTTACATTTACTTCAAATAGTTTCCAAAATGATTAAAAGATAAATATATATACACACAATATATTTCTCAAATATGTGTTGGACAAAAATATGCAAAATACCAAAACATTTGTATCACCAAATACAGTAGTCTTAAATTCGTTGATTAAGTGGAAAAACTTTAAATTGTATGCATTGCATACATCTTACAACAATACAATGAAACATTGAAGGCAGAAGTATTACATCTAGTTGAAATGAAAGGTTTCATGAAAATTGATTACCTTTACACAAAGAACACTTATAGAAAAGTTCGTAATCAATAATTACAAGACAATTAGTAACATCAATATCAGGATCTCATATTTCTTTGTTTCAATCTTTAAAAATCTATGTTTACAATGTTTTATATTGCAAAGATATCAATTACTATCAATATATACATATTGCATTATTCCAGGTCAGAAAAAAAAATGATATATATTAATGTGAAGAAAATTCATATGAAAAAAATTTTCAATTTAAAGAATAAAAATGAAACATATTAGTTTATTCAATAATGACTATCATATCACGAAATTCATAATAGAAATTGTTAGATATTAAGAACAATTTTAAAAAATAGTAAATTGTATACCACTTGGTAAATTTATTGATGGTATTATTATCATGATTCTCTTAACATTTTTCAAAATTTACAAATATAATATTTAATTTCACGTAATAATCTGGATTATACATGGACAAGAAAATTTGTCACCATATTTTTCAGTAAATTAGGGATATTTCATAAAAATACCATTTAAGTTCTCTAATTGGTTTTATAACAGAAATTCAGATTTTCTAACAAGCATAAATCATACGAAGAAGAAAAAAAATTGGTATCAATAAAAATGGATATGATTAAAATCTCTGCTTTAACAATTAAATTGTTTTAATGATTATGAAATGTCTCTTAAATTAGATAATTAAAGAAACATTAATTTTTAATCAGTCTGCAGATTAGTAATTATGAATCTGGTATTTAAATAATTTGGAACTAATAAATTAAAACTTATTGTTTCAGCTAAACTAAATTTAATAATATTTTAAACAAACAATTTTGGAGCAAAAAGTTTTAGAATTAATAAGCCTTGTATCTCAATTTATCATAAATCAAAAACAATATATTTATAGCTTCATTTTTAAAATAAATTATTTTGCATTTATCAACAGAATAATTAAAGCTTTATTTAAAAGTATTTTTGAAGAGATAAATTATTGTATTTATTGAATCAATATTATTATAAGCTTTATTAATGTTACTTAGTTCTCAATGTTGATATTAACAGCTTTTGGGGATTTTGAGAATAAAATAAATATTTCAGAGAATAATATTGCTGAAACACTTCCAAAATAAAACGCCTTATTTGAACTGCTTTTAGTGTCAAAATTCTTTCCTCTAATCATCTTTCATTTTTATCATTTTCTCATTGGAGGGAAAGTGTAAGTTATTGCATAAGTGAGTAAATGCTTGGTTGCAGCTCAATAGTTTAACAATTTCTGACTAGTTTTTATATATTTTATAAATCAAAAGTGTTTGAACTTACACTAAGTTCGTTTTTTTAAAGAAGCTTTGCCTTTATAGCATCTTTCCACTACACAGTGCAATAAAGATTTTATGATGTAATGTATAGAATTCTAATTAATAAGTAATTGCTATGTATTCAAAAATCAATTCATCAAATATAATACACAAGACGAAACTGTGTAGCTATACATCACAAAAACGTAAAAATATAATTCATAAAATTAAAAATAGAGGTAATAATGAAATACAACTCTCTAAACCACATCAGACCAGCTGAATATGTAGAATAACTTTGAAAGACATCTCTTGAATTATATAAACATTAATACAACTTATACATTTTTAAATATTTCAGGAACATTCTTTTCCTGTGCAACCATTATACATTCTGTCAATGTTTTCTCTCAACAGCAAGACATGCTCTGAAATTAAAATTTGAATGCATTAATAAAAATGTATTAAAACATAAATGATTCTTTTTCAAAAAAAAATTATAAAAAAACATTAAAATTATACATCAATGTTAAATAAAATAAAAAATTACGAACATATTAAAAAGCAATGGATATAAAATCAAATATAACGTAAATGAAAGAAATTAATTGAATTTTACCTTTTGATAAACTTGCAATAGTGCATTGTTTACGAAGAAATTCCATAGCAAACTGCTTGCTGAGGCCAAATGCATACATATTATATGTAAAAGTACTGTAAATAAAATTTTGAAATACAGTTTTTCTCAGTATTTTTATAAAAGTTCTGATGTTTTATGAAAAGCAAAAAATAAATTTTGAATTCTAAATGTAAAAATTCCTCAACAAAAATATTCTAAATTGTATATAATACATAATTTTCAGAGTATACAGTAAAATATTTTCTTAGAAATAATTAAATTACATAAAATACCAAGCAATAATTTAAAATCAAATACATTTAAAACCAATATTTACTTATTATCACAAAGTTATCAAATGAGCTGTTCATACAAAGTAAACACACAAATTAGTTTTTTAATTTTATTAATTACACCACAAAACAATGAAATTTTACTTATATGGGAAAACAGAGAAAAGCAATTTAAGTGATAATGTTTAAGAGTGAATAAAAGTGCCCATAATATTAATTCAGAAAGGCTTTTTTGATGCAATTGAAGCAAAGGTTTTATTCATACATAATTTCAAATGAATGAATTCGAGTTCATTTGAATATGGTTACAATGGCTCTAGCATTCATTTTAATTAAAAATTTCTGCTTTTCTTTGCTTATTTATACATAAATCAAGTTAGCTATCAAGTAAATGGTTGAATAAACTTTTGTCTAAGTTTCATAATCTTACAAAATTATCCTTTCATTCATGAAAGAATCTATCAACAAAATATTCAGAATTTAAGAATATGTAAAGTCAATGTCAAATTCCTAATATTAAATTAATTCAATTTAATTTGAAATGTACAAAATTATATCTATTCAAACAAAATTTTAAAAATTAATTGTAAAAACCAAGAGAAAAAGGAATACATAAAAAAGTAATTAAAATAAATTAAAAAAAAAAATTCTATACACACAACTGCAACAGAATCTAATTCATAAAACAAGAATAAACAAATAAACTAACCCCAATTGGCCAAAGAAAATATTTTCTTGAAATTTTTTTTCATCTCTTAAATCTTCAGCACTGTATTGTCCAAGATCATCTCTACAAAAGGAAAACTTATTATTTCAAGCTATTTTCCTTCGCATAAATACCACAAAATGTAACCAATGTTTATTTTATATCTTTTTCATATCACAGGACTTCTCTCAATAAATCCTATGATATCAAAAGGATAAAAGTTTATTAAATACATTATATAAAATAAACTTAAAGAAAAATTCACCTAGTTGGTATCTGTCTGTTAGCTCTTTCACACTGTACTGCGTCGAAAAAAGCAGCATTCCAAAATCTCACAGATCTCCAAATAGGTTGATCTTTCAAATAACTGAATAAATATTCCCTGCAAGAAGGACGTCCTTCCCGATGACCTATTAAGCAACAATGATAATAATTAAGTAAAAATCAAAACATATTATTAATAAAAAAAAAAGTAGTTTATAATCGAAATACTAAGTAACTGGTTTCATAAGAATGTTCATTAATTGCAGAATATTTCCATGCATAAACAGAGAATTTCTGGAACTTTTTCTAAACTAAATTACAAAAGTTGGTTTACATAAGGATCCGCTAGCTCGCAAAAAAAAAAAAAAAAAAACCTTAAGTACATTGCTATTAGCCTCGCGTAAGCGATAAATCGCCAAATATAGCACGTTTTTAATCTCTTCAGTTTGTGCATCTTAAGTTTATGGGGAAAATCATTTTTCAATGAAATAGTAATTCTTTTTATGAAAATTATTTGTTTTGTTTTGAAAGTGTTCATATTACTGGTTTGTTGAGATGTCGGCAAAACAAAAAAATCTGATGTTAGCAAAATTCACACCAGTTTTAAGAAGTAAGCTAGAAATAATATGATGCAGCAGAAAATGCGAGCATAAAATAACAGTGGAAGATGAATATTAGTTTAATCATCTAATATTTTGGAATAAATTTTTATGCAGAAGAGAAAAAAAAAAGGCACATGAATACTTTAAAATCTGTGTCAGAATCCAAATCATTCATCAAATTCACTCAAAGGAATGTTCACATGCGTATCATTTCATCACTTTCCATACTAGAATGCATGTCCTCTTTTCATACACAAAATTGTCCTCACAGCCATCCGTACAGTAAGAGATAACACTTCTTAAAAACTCAAAGAACCACTTTTTTCATTTCGACTTATGTACAGTTTAGAATTTTGAATATATTTTTGAAAGGAGAAGAAAAACACTGCTCTCTTGGCTTAATACATGGATTAGCTTATATTCGGAAATATATAATTTATTTTGGAATAAAATAAATTTTTTTTTGCATCATTGATATAATGGACAATAACAATGTTTTTGCTCGACTAATTTTGCTGTGTGGTTACATTTCCTTTAAAACTGAATTAAAATTTCCCACATACAGAGTTACATTTAATTTTAAGCCAATTATTATTTTATAATGAAAAAGTTTTATTGAGTCAAAATAGGATGACCATCAAAAATTAAAGAAATAAAAATTCTAACCATAAGAAAAAATGTGTTGTGTGCATTTTTATTAGTAGAAAACTATGTATTCCAACTAAAATTAATTAAATTTCGACGATAAACATAGGATTTAAAAAAAAAAAAAAAAAAAAAAAGATACTTTTAACTACGAAATTCACCCAAAAAAAAAAAAGTTAAAATCTAATAATCATCATTGAATAGTGTTAAGTTTTCAAGTCAGGTATCGGATGCTCATTGGCGATTAGCGACTTTTGGGTGTGATAATAATTTAAATGTGGCTTTTCATTTGCGATGTCTTCATGATATCACTGCTTACGTGGCGCTACTTTGGCGACCTTTCTTCTAAATCGCCAAAGGGCACCCGATACTGGACTTTAACCCGTAAATTTACTAAGCAAAAACAACAAATTTTAAAACAACTATTTTTATGCTAATGACGAAAAGCACTTTTAACATAACGTAGAAAATTTTTGAGCTTATACTTACAGAAAATGTTCAAAATATCAGCTCCTTTCTTGGTGGCAAAGTTATTCGCTTATTTTGAGAAACGTGTTTCAAGATGCTGGGAGTGACTTCCAGTTAAGACAATTATCCGGTCATCTATTGTTTGGAGATTATTTTCATAAACTTTTTTCTTCACATAGTTCCACAGTAAAAAAAAAAAAAAGCCAGGGAATGCTCAGATGAAAGGAACGAGGTAGACAAAAATTTCTTGAGATCAATCGATAGCCGAAAAAAATTTTGAAGCATGTCTAAATTTCCATTATTCGTATGGCATATTTCATTGTGTTCTCTATTCAAGAACCTCGTTCCTTTTACCTGAGCCTTCTTTGACTTTTTCTGCGGGGATATTAAAAGAACAATGTTTACGAAAATAATCCCCAAATAATAAATTATCTAAAAATAGTTATTATTCAAAGGAAGTCAATCCTATCATCTTGATATGCGTTTCTCAAAATATATGCAAACAAGTTCAGCTTTGCCTTCAAGAAAGGGACGAAATTTTGAACCTTTTTAGTACATATAAGTTCAAATTTTTCTACGTCGTGTTATAAGTACTATTCATCGTTAGCATAAACATAATTCTTTGAAAGTTTGTTGTGGTTTTGTATAATAAATTCACGAATCGTGAATACGAAAACTTTTAGGACACTCAGTAGATTCAACCAACTCTTACTTCTTCATTAATATTTCTATAAAAGCATATTTATCAAACTTTGGGGGATAGGGAACATGATATCATTTTTTACAAACGAAATTAACATCAGAAGAAAAAAAACTAGAGAGATGCGCTTTTAGTTTTCTTTCTGATAATTTCAGATAATGAAAACTAAGAATTAAAGATTCGTGAATGTTTAACCGAATTTTCAAAATCAGTTTAGTTAATCTGATCGCAGATACCCAAAAGAGCTAGAAGACAGGCAATTATAATGGACTAGTCTTTGGAAAGTCGCGAATTCGAGACACAATCTCACTGAAGACAATAGTGCTTGAAATAAGGTTGCTGCATGCTTCATCGTGAAAACTGGTATAAAAGTATGGTGTGTAAACTTAGGTATTGTCCCCGACATGAGAGGGATGTATACTTCAAGTCTGCAAGAGGCATGATATAGAACAGGGGCGGGCAAATAGTGGCTCACTTAGAGTTTTTTGTGGCCGGTCAAGACAATAAAAAAAATCCGCCTAGTACAGAGATTTCTTTCCCATGAGTAAAATCATTCAAAGAAAAATTAGGTCTACTTACAAAACAAGCATTAGAAGGCAATTTTTTTTCATTTCTCTTTGTTAGGAAATCAGAAAGTGCCTGAAAATGTTTAGGCTAAGATTAGAGATCAACCGCAGAATTTAGAAGACGAGGTCACACGAAGATTTTAAGACCTTACGATAACTGAGCCTAAATTCAATTCGCTCCTCTTATCCAATCACAGCATCTGAGGAGTTGCAGATTGAACTTGCTGACACGTAGTCAGATCACACTTTGAAATAACTATTTATTTACTGTGACATTCGTTGACTTTTACAAATTTTTGAGTGCGGAAAAAATTCCATGCATAAAGAAATTTGCTGGGCAAATGTTGGATCTTATCGTGTTGTCTATATTTGGGTCTACATTTATTTCTGAGCAAGCTTTTTACTGCTTCAAGATCGGCTAGATTAAATATAGATGCTCTATGAGAAACATTAACTTGCAGGCTGTGATCTCAAGAAGCAATCTCAACCTGCTTTCAAAAACAAACAAACAAAAAAAAAAATGTAGAAAAGTATGATAGGGTAAATTTGTCTCATTAAACTGATTCTAAAAATAAGTGTGCTTGCAGCTACAGATTATATGAAATTAGCTCAATAAATAAATTGAATAAAACTGTTATTATTTAATTTAATTTATTTTATTGATTTTTAAGATACAATTTATACATTTTTTGAAACTAATGTTAGCAATTAACTAATGAGTGCAATTATTTTAAAAGATGCGACCCGCCGTTAGTTTCCACTTTGACAAAATGGGCCCCAAGCTAAAATAATTACCTAACCCGGTATAGTAATATAATGTGTAAACTTAGGTATTGTCCTCGACATGTCTGGGATGTGCACTTCTAGTTTTCATGAGACATGGTATAGAAGTATGATGTGTAAACTAAGGCATTGTTTTTGTCATTTTATAGTGGCTCAGAATAGAATTTTTACTCCTTATAACTTGTTTCGCAGCTCTAGCATGTTGTTAGTAAAATCAATCAACCACAATAAATATTCCAGACTCATTAGGCAATATACAGGAAAAAAAAATGATTTATTCCTTTTAAAAATGAAGCCTGAATTTACAAAATGGAAATATGGATTTTCTTTCGTGCTTAGCTTGCAATAAACAATCTGCGTGTTACATGTTTTCTGAAACTTAATACTACACGACGCATAAAAACTGAAAAAGTTATTCAGTGATGGAATATTTATTCCAAATAATGCAGCGGTAGGGAAACGCAGAATAAATTTACTCTCAAAATTTTCCAACATTGAACTGATAAATTAACTCACGCTTTTACCAATAAGGTTTTTTGCAAGATCCGCCCATGTCATGTAATGATCCATTGGCAGAATTTGTCCAATGATAATTACGATCAAAACAACAAAAATTAAAAAAAAAATAAAAAAAAAAAAAAAAAAAACGAAGGCACAAAGAATATATTGAAGAAAATTAGAGTAATTCTTAAATTATAAAAATTATTCTTAAATTCGACAAAATAAGAAGGATTAAAACAAAATTGATCGTTTAAGATATCACTGAGAGTACATTCAATCCAACAATTTCTTTTAATTGTAAAATAAACAAAAAGAAGTTTCGAGATGAAAGTTTTACACCTTTATTGATAAGATAAATAGAAAAACAAAGACATCTGGAAAGCATCACTCAACAAACGAAAGTTTGGAAAAAAAAGCGCGAGGAAGATAAGATAATTGTGATATTACAATACAGAAGCATTTAATCCTTGTTTCTATTATCGCTAAAGGTATATATCGAATAAGAAACTTAGTTATACATGCATTCTTCGAAAAAAAAATTCAAAACTTGCAAAAAACTTGCTTTGCAACAGAATTCTAGTAACTCAACAGCGACAACTTCCAAATTAACAGTAACGGAAGTGACGTACAAGAGATGAAAGTGAAATCTGATTAAATTTAAATCAGATATTATTCAAAGAAATTAAATTGCATTCTTGAAATCAAAACCACATTTCGCATTATTCATTTCAAACTGCAACTTAAAAATAAACAAAATTTACAAAAAATGAACATAAAATAATCACATTAAAGAAGAATATTAAAAAATATGATTTTATAGTAAACTTCTCCAATACATTTTGACTAAGCTAACGATATTGCGAAGTTTTTATTATTATCATTTAATTCGAAAAATTAAGCTATTTGACTTTTTAACTGCGAACCATAAATGTATAAACTACATAAACAATCACATCATAAAAAAAAAGAACGTAAATTAAATCAAATCAACAGATATCTACAACTTTAACGCTTTAGTAAAAACATGAATAAAACCTGCAGATTTAATCGAGCTAGGTTTATTTTTTAATACATCAATGCTTAGTCATTGATATAAAAACTGTTAAGAGATAAAGTTACATTATTTTTAAAATTAATCAGAATTATTTTTAATGAAAATTGAATTTTAAGAAATACATGGAATATAATCTAGAAGCTAGTAAATTCTTAAGTAAAAAAAAAATCGATAAATTAGCCGAAAATTACATTTTTATCCTTGTTCAAAGTTTGAATTCCTGTTTAAACGCAATATTCCGTTGCGTTGATAATTAATTTCAAATATTTGTTATAACTTGTAGCTAATATATACTTACTCTCATGATAAAATGTAAAGCACATGTTCATGATAGATTTAGCTGGTGAGAAATCATCTGCTTCAGCACATTCAAACAGCACGATAGCAAAATACTGCACGAGACTATAAAATGTCGATTCTCTCACTAGTTTATTATGGACCCTCTGGAAATAAATATAGCAAAATGCGTTACAAAAAAAAGTACACATTATAAAAAATTTTAAAAAAATTGTTCATTGTAAAATTTTGCAAAAAACAGATTTAGCCAACAAAGGTACGAACATTTTTTTTCAAAATAATTATTAAATTATTCAGTTAAATATTAGAATTAAAGCAGACGACAATAAGACAATGGAACCAACACTTGATTTATTTACTTACTCACTCACTTATTCATTCATCCACTCACTCGTTCCTTCACTTACATATTCTTCACCCACTATTTCACGCATTCCTTCACCTACTCACTTATTCTTCACTCACTTCTACACTCATTAATTCCTTCACTTACTCACTCACTCATTTTTTCACCCATTCCTTCACTCATTCATACATTCATTCACTCGCCCATTTACTCATTTATTTATTTTGACCAGGAAATACATTTAAAAAACACTTTAAAAAAAGTACATGGGTGACCATTTTAACATAAACGAAAACAACAACGTATTGGGAGGTTAATAGAAATACAAAATAGCAAAAGAAGCAATTGAAACACCTACCTGCCCATTAACACAACGAGCAAACCACAATCGCCCGATTTCATGTCGACAAAGCTCCCCGAATTTTGCCTTTTCTTCAAAGGTAATTGAGGCGCTATAATGATAAGAAATATAGATCTTAACATACATCAAACATACAGTGGTCCAAAAAAAAATTAACACTATAAATAACTCTCGCAGTTCTCATTGCAGATGGACAAAACTAGAATCAATGTTGATAGCGAAAATGAACTAAATTATGGTGCTAATTGATTAATTAATTTAGTTAATTAACTTCCCAAAACATGTTTTTTTCTCGTTATGGAATACGATATCTTTCCCCTATATCTGATTTTGCATTTTAAAATTAGCCTAAATTTCAAATTTCATAAAATTGTAAAAAAATAATTAATTTCATAAAAATAATTTGTTTCAGTTTGAAAAATGAGTCCACTAATTTTAAGTTAGAGTCTCAAAAACTTGACGATTAAAAATTTGTACTCAATACTTGTAACGAGATTCTCAGGCATTTCCCCCTTCAACTAACCATTATGGACATTTCTATGACATTGTTTCATTCGACGGCTTCCATTAGTGAATTACGTAATCTTATATAAATTGAAGTGTAGTGAATAGAATAAGAGGTTAGAGTAGTATGATAGTAGAAAGAGAGGTTATGCGTGTCCTTATAAGGAGAAGAAAGAGCATTATAGCACTCGACACTTAGAATTAAATGATCATCTACGAACGGATATTTAACCGGATCCAGCTTACAAGCTTTATTACTGAATCGGATACAGTTTACCATTTATAAGATAAATAGAATTTTACAATAATAATCCTTTGGTTACCACTGAAACAAAAAATCCCATGATCAATTCCAAATGACCCTAAGAGATAAATATGCTTTAGATTAATAAGGTATTCTTAGTAACTATGACAATTCAGTGTAATTTCCACCCAATAGACAGCACTAGAGTCCTTTTCCAATACATTTTTATCATTCAATCGACCAAAGTGGTGTATTTTTGTTTCTCTCTTGCAGCCATTTATTGCAAAAATGAAGTTTTGTGCGCATGTAATCTCTAAAATGATTATCAAAATCAGTCGAAATAAGGGCATTTTTATTGTAATTTTTATAGTAATAGGTAATACGTGACGTAAGTATTCAAGTGGTATGTTTTACTTGGACATTACTGTCTCACTGGTTAGGAAAAAAATGTATATGGAAGCTCCTTTCTCAAGGTTAACCATTTTTGTCTGTTAGACCTGTAACAATCATTAGCAGGCGGAAAGGATTCTAACTCGGGAAATTCAATCAAAATTGAATTCAGATGATGGATATAACGGATTCGGATGATGAATTGCGCGATTCAGGCCGAAATGTTGCATATAATATATGTACACTCCCAATATAAGATGTGTTAGTACTTACAGATTATGTGTATGTTGTGCCAAAGAGAAAAAGAACAAAAACTGTATGTGCATTGTGCTCAAAACCTGTTTTGCATTGTACCATACATGAGTGTTCATTATTTTGTATAATCTAATACAAAATTCATTTGAGTAAAAATAACTTAGCTGTTCACTGCATTTTCAATTATTATTTCAGTACCACTAAAACATATAGAACATATATGCCCCACTGATGGATCTCCTCCCTGATGATTTATTTCTTCGTTTTTTCAGCATATTATCCATATATGTATTGTAAGTGATGAATAAAAGTACTAATTATATTTTTTTCTCAGAGGAAAAAAAAAATATCGGTAGTGAACGGGTTAAACTTTAAGTGCTGACACGTGAAGGGTTCTGCTCCATATTCGTCCCACTAATATTAATTGCTGATTATTTTTAAATAAGAATAAATATACGAGTAGTTTAATTACTGGATTGTCTGGTTCTTTGAGTGTCTGATTACTTAATGAAATTTATGGAGTAAACCATGACTATCGAAACAGGGCGTCACACACTTTTCAAAGTTCAAGCACCAAACGGTGAACCCCCCCCCCAATTCTAAATACAGTTTTAGAAAAGAAAGAAAAGTGACATATTACAAGAACATGAATTATTACAATGGAAATGAATGAAATTAGGAAAACATGCTATTTTTTAGACCATTCTTTACCTGATTCCACAAAAAACTACTCCCGCAAAGGGAAAATTTTTATATTAGAAGTCAATTGACTATGTTAATCAACTAATCTATAATTTAGCTCCTTCTGAGCTAATAACATTGATATTGATTCTGTCAAGTAATAATGAGAACTGTAAAAATTATTAGAGGTTTGCCATTTTTCCCCCCACGATTGTACAAACGCATATGTAGATTTGATTATAAAAATATATAATATTAAATTACCTGTCGAAAAATATCTTTTTCACAAAATGCTTCATAAACTCCATTGCTTCCATGGTAATATCATCAGGCTGACTATCGTTACTCGGACTAGATGCCCAAGAATGCAAAGAACTTCCTGATCCAGATCTTCCGAAGCCAAAGCCACGACCTTCTGGTATAGATTCAGCATCGGATGAGTCCAAAGAAGTACTCTGGCCGCATGGATCGGATTCACTGCCAATACCAAGAGATTCGGTGTGACGGAAGACGTAGAAAGGATCATTTTTGGATGATCTGTAATCTGTGCCGCTCGCGGACAGACTACTACAGTTTCCTAAGCTTTGACCGCTGTCTACTGTATCTAGCGATTCCTGCGAATGGGAATGGTCTTTCCAAGGTTTCGTTTTGATATCGAAAGGGTTTATTTCTGGCTGACCATACACAGATCGATCTTTATGCCTGGTACTTCTTCGTTTCGAATATCGGTGTCTAGCTATTTGCTCAGTTTTTGTCACAGGTAAGCTTATTCGACGGACGTCTACTTGAGAACTACTGTTCGATAGTTCATTCACGGCGGAGTTTTTGCGTGAAGTTTCATCACTTTTGGACGATGAATCAGAGTCCAGAGCATCTAAACTTAAGCTCAATGCTGCTTCCAACTTAGAAGATAAATCGGTTAACAGGCCCTGGTTTGATTGTATGACAGAACTGAAGAAGCCTTGACCTTTTTCGTTCGTCCATTGTTTATCTTCACTTCCCGAGTTAAAGAGGTTTTTCTTGCTAAATGGTTTGTGATTGCTGAAAACTGATGACAGAAATGATTGAGGTTTCTTGGGTGAAGTTTCTTGTTGACTTTCGGGTGATGGTTGTGATTGTTTCGTTTCAGAGGAAGACATGCTTACCTATTAGGATAATTTGTCTCTGTTAATATTAAAAACAAGTAATATATATATATAAAAAAATTAAAGTCAATTCCTACTTAGGTCAACACAGAAAAAAATTATTTTAATTACTTTTTATTAAATCATTACAATTAATATAAATATTTATATACATATAACAGAATCACAATATTAAGTGGGACAACAAATTTTTTCCCAGCGATCTACACGCTTCGTCACTGATGGTATTTATTCCTAAATTTATATCCTGCTAAATATCTTATATAAGAGAAATTTTATTCTCCCAAATAAAACTGAAATTAATTATTTGAAAATAAAAAAAAATTATGCTTCGACGAGATTCGATTCGAAGGCATGAAGATTCTACGCCGACGCTCTACCAACTTTGCCATTGCAAGACAAATGACATAGTAGAAGCATTAGCTTGTTTCTTAATTTGTCCGGTAAATTAAATGGTTGGAATGCAGTTTAGCCCAACCATCCTTGGCGACAGGAATTTTGCCAAATGTGGCTACACTGGTAGGCTTCGCGGACTTAACGTTCAGCCAAAAAAAATCGCCCAGTTTGGCAATTTTTGAAATCGCGCCAAGTGATTGGGCACAACTGCATTTTCACCAATTAAATTTAATTAAACGAATTAATATTTGAAAAAACCGTATTAACATCAAGTGTCATCCACTACAAGTTTAAAAAATTGTATTTGAATTTGAATGGATTAATAAAAAGTATTTTATTAACGATTGAAAAATTGAACAAGACATATAAATATATGTAGGGAGAGTAAACTAATAGTAGGAATTTAAAACCATTTGAAAAATATCTCGATGAAAGAAAAATAGAACTCACAATTAGTTCTTCATGAAAAATTTAGTTAATATTAAAAATATTGAGAAAATAAAATTTTTATAGCATTCAAATAAAGCAAGTATCAGTTCCAAAAAAATTTTACCTTTTTCTAAAATTAAAAAACACAAAATTTTCCTGAAATAAATGAGCCTGAACATTAAATCTGTTTTTAGCTCTAACAATTTCAATATCAAGAATATACAACAGATCAAATTATTAATCTATGAATAAGTTTAATTTTAAATCGGTTAAAACTATATTCCCAGAAAAAAAATGAATGCCTCTTGCATTCGTAGAAGTATCATTTTTCTCCCTTTTTTGAAAATATTTTCATAATGAAGTTTGATTTGAAAACAGGAAAGAAAAATTAAAGCAGTCAGTTTTTTTTCCCACTACATCAATGAATAGAAATAAAAATGCAAATGAAAGAATATTATTACACATAATTATGCAGTTATCACATAGTACTGGCAACAAAATTAAAATATAGTTTTAATAATAAACATAAAATTAAAAATCATTCTAAAATAACTTTTACATGTTAAATTGAAAATAATTCAGGGAAGAGAACACAAGCAAATATACAATTGAATAATTATAATTCCGTAACACTTAATTTTCATTAATTAAATTTTATTAACACGCAAAATTCGTTTTAATGCCATTTTTTTCCGAGGTACAGTTAAAACTTGAACTGAATTGGATTATTCTGCACAATATCAACTCCGTAACACAATTTTCCCTCCTGTTTCCAAGATATTTTTCTTAGGTAGCATTTTAATTTTCCAAGACTCGACGAAACAAATGACATCATGTGGATTTTATCTCATAGATAACAATACAGTTTGTTTCTATCGCATTTTACATGATTTTAAATATGGAATAATATCAAGAGAGTAAAATTCCTCAAACTTTTCAAATAGTTATTTTGACACCAAAAATGAAAAAAAAAAATTATTGAGCTTGTTAAAAAAAACACATGATACACTGTTATCACAAAAGCATATACAGTATGATTATAACCTCCAAGAGTACAAAAAACGATTCGCAATGGATTCTGATCACAGAAACTAGCAATATAATTTAAAATCGGATTAATTAAGAACAGAGTTGTTCGGGATATCAAAAATCCAGGTTAAACGGAGAATGAGAAGAAATGAATAACATAAATGAAAATATAACATACTAACACAATCATCTTTGTAATGAACAAATCGAATGTGAATCAAATTTAAATTAATTAAGATAAAAGAAATCTACTTTATTAACCGTAGAAGGGGAATTAAAGTTATTTCACTGCATTTTCCATTCCGACAATATAACACCGTATGACATTTGTCAGTGGTGAGAAAAGATATAACTATGGTTTTGTTGACATCGCGCAGAAGATTTTTGTAAAGACAGTACTCTACAAACTTTTTTCAAACATTCATAACTGTTAGAAAATTTCAGTAAAGAGAATACTTAAAAATACGTGGATGAAACTTACAATTATCATAGCCAAAAATTCTTTCCAAATTTTTTTTTTAAGAGTTTGCTTATTTCATAAGAACAGAGATCAGATACTACGCGATATTTGTTACTTCTGTTTTAAAAGAAATAAAATATGAATTCGGATACACCATTAACGAAGTAATTCCGACATTTCCGAAAGTTTGTAGTGCAATCGCAGTGCTTTCACACAGACGGTGAGGAATTAAAATTGTTTTTAATTTTAATCAATTCCCTTTCATAATAATAACAGAAAATAATATACTATGAATATCCTTCATCGCCAACTTCACAGCTGGCACTGTAGACGAAGAGAGGTAATGTTTTCTTGACACTTAACGAACTCGGATCACTCTTATCGGTCTGGGTAAAGAGCAATCAATCACTCTTTAAAACATATCCCAACTGTTCCATTGTTCTCTCACTCTCAGAAGGTATTCCTGCATATTTTACCAGCCTTCTCCTCAAATCGCTCTTTTTAAATTTACAGTGACTAGCTTTGCCGTTAGAGACAAAAAAATTTACAGAAGAACGTTAATGAAAGTTGCGCCCAGTACATGAAATTCATTTTAATTATCAATTTCGTCATAAAATTCACATATTTCGAAATTTAGCCACTTAGTTATTATGAATCCAAAGCGATTGAACTTTTCAATAATAATATTACAGTTACAGATCATGAGCTGACTAGTAGCAAACTATTGAGCGAATAATGACGAAAATATACTTATGATGTATATTAAATGGATTATTAATTATTGTCAATTTATGATTGTTACTAAATCTTGAGCTACATATTGCAAATGAATCACGCACCATACTGATGGTTAGTGATATTCAAATATTTTTTATATACCATTGAGCATAATTACTATTGAGACAAATATTTTGCTATATAAAGGCCCTATATATTCAAAAAATGAAAAACCAACCCAAAATTCTGTTAGGTGAGATTTTTCTTCCCCTATATTTTGGATTAAATACAATAATTTTATTTTTTTAAACTTATGTAGCCATTTTCGCTTTTCTAAGAATTCTGATCATGCTTTTTTAACATGCGTATGTATACATTAAATTTGATTGTCATTGAAAAATTAACTTTACGATAGTGGGTGAGGGGGTTTCCATTTTATTCCGTACAACTATCATTTAATTTGCATATTATTGATTTAAAATAAAGAACTTTAAATTCGAGATATTGTAATGTTATCAAAATGCTGAGTTCAATTTTCTTTCCGAGTTCACCTAACGAGGAATATGCAGCTTTTTTTCCATGTTTATCGCCAAAAATATTTTTATTATCGACGATTTACACTCATTTTTATCATTCACAACTTTTAATAAGAAACGTTAAAAAAGCAAAATGTCTAATAGGTTACTCAAACAAACTTAACATTAAGTAACGACCTTTTAGGGTTACATATTTAAAAATAATATACTTTCTAAATAAAAATTATACTGTTTTGAGTCAATTTGTAAACAACAACAAAAAAATGAGAAAAGCACTTAAATCTCTACCGGCAAAAACAATATAATTACAACGACATGATTTTTAAAATTAAACTTATAACTAACAGAGGTACGAAAAATTCCACAGAAAAATTATTCGAAATTCATCCACATTCTATCATTCACGTTTCAGCCAGAAAGACACCATATTTTTATTCAATTCGAATAAATTGTTCAATTAAAAGAATAATCTAATAATATAGCTACGTTTTAGTTCGAACTGTTGTCAAAATAGAAACTTCTTATCAAAAAATGAAGCGGTAATCCGAGTGGCTAAGGACAAAGCCTTAACATTAACAAGAGTCGGAAAAGAATTTTACGCTTTAGTGCAAACTACAGAGCGTAAAATTTCCTTTTATCGCTTGAATACCTGTCCGCATGACTCCTTATAAGGAATTCTTCTTTAAGGAGGAAGCCTCTAACATCTCATCACAAACTTATGACATCTTGACATTAAACGGTCTTTTCAAGCGGATTAATAACTTTCATTGGAATAAAATGGAAAAGGAAGTGTGGCATCAAAATCAACTACAGCACAGGCGAAAATAACTCTTATGTCCATAAAGTTGACGTGTGAGATGAATTTTGTAATTGTAGTACACATAACTTACAAGACATATCTCACTACATGTAAGGCTGTTTTCGTAAATGTTACGGAACCGGATAGAACCTTCGAACGCATTTCCAAACTGGAAAATTTTCCAATTTTCAAATAAGATTGCGAAGTTGTAACACATACATCCATTTATATGATGCAATAATTTCTTAAAAAGTATTCTTATGCTTATAAATCATTTGCATAAAAATAGTCGAACGCTCTAACAAAGAGGTTTAAAATTAGTTTCTTGTTAACGTGTTTAGTTTTAGTTTATTTTTTAATAGCGTCGCTCTAGAAGCAACACGAAGGCAATTGGCGACAGACCTCGTAATTTTGAACCTCGGTCAAGTGACGAGGACGACACCTGAGCTGGCATCACCCACTCCTAACTTCCACACCAACGGGAGGACTTTGGGCCCCGACAGATTTAACGTACATCAGCCCCGGCTACACGGCGGGTCTTTAGAGGCCAAGGATCGAACCCGCGACTGAACGAAAACCGCCAACGAATCCGAAGCCATGAGCACTAGGCTACCGCGGCCTTCTTGTTAACGCGAAGGAATACCGTGAATTAATTATTACGAAGTAGTAACCGAGATAGCTGGATGAAATTTATTATTCGATATCAATTCAGCCTGAAGTACATAATATTGTAAATTACAGCTATTCATGTTCATTTGTTTGGTTTCAAGAAGCCGTAGATTGAAATAATTCGCAGCAGCATAAAATTTAATTATAAAGGAGTATTATAAAGTTTTAATTGTTAGTAAAAATGATTGAGATAGAAACTTTTTATTTATTATTCTTAAGACTTCGGTGGAGAAATGTATACCAAACTGAGTTATACATTTCTCTAAGTGTTTCTTGACCTTTCGGAAGGTCGATATCGTAGAACTCAGCTGATCTTCTCCATATTGCAGGTCACTTCAATTTACATATTCCTGAAACCAACCTAACCAACATAAATAGTTGTAATTTAAAACATTATGTGCATAAGGATCAATCAATGCTCAAAATCAATTTTATCCAGATATCTCGATCCTTTCTTAGTAATAATTAAAATTTCACGATACCCTTACCCCCATTATATTAAATTAACCAGATGAAATTTCTGAGAAACATTATAGCATTTCTCAACGATTTTAGAATGATCACATCTAGACTGATAGCGAAATAAAAATATATCATAAATGATGTGTGAAGTCATACATTTTTTTAAAAAATTAATATTATAATACGAACATAAGCACATAGTGAGTGATTGAAAGTGAAGATTATTGGCGCAAGAGCCAGATGTGGCTATGCTGCGCCAAACAAGATGTTTCTGTAGTCGAGAAGAGGGAGAAAAATTGAAAAAAGACAAAAATTGGTTGACGAGAAGGAAGGTCGAAAACAGAGACGGATCGCTAGGGTAACCCGGGAATGCGTTACCCGTGTTCACCAAAGACAGTAAACCCCATGGGAAAGAAAAAGATAATTAGGGTGCCTCGGGGTCATGATGCCCGTACTTACCTAGAGAAGGCAAGTCCCTGAGATCCCCAGGAGCAGTGTGCCCGGCTATATCCCCATACGCTTGGTACCTATTTGAGTCGCCTCTTACGACATGCATGAGCTACAATGAGACTATTCTATCATACCCGGTCACCACACGGGTGACATAAATACGCAACTGTGTGAGTAGCAATATATTTATTTTTTTCTTCTTTTCATTGGGAAGGCAAGGACTAAAAATTAGAAGTTTCATAGAGTTGATGAATATGACATCTTTCAATGTAATTATAAAGAGGTTTTATTCTGCAATTTTCACAATCCATGGAAAAAGAATGAATAGGGTGAGGTTTTAACTAACACTTATTATTATGTTAATAATGCCGGTACCAGCAGTTTCCAAGTCATTCATCCAAAAAAAAGTGTTAATACATATAAGCATTCATATTTAAAAATCTACAGTTATGCGCATATAATGCATTAACTTTAAACCAGTTACTAGAAATTCCAATTAAATTTCATTTTAACTAAGAGAGAGAAAGAGTATGAATGGATTGCATGAAGAATTTTAATCAATACACATAATTATTAATTCATGCAAATTATTTCATATAATACACAAAATAAAAAACTTATTTTCAATTTTTAATAGGACTAAAAATAACTGAGTCTATATTACACCTTTATGTATTATTATATAGAAAATAAACTCCCTTTCAATATGTACGTGGCATAATAATAATCTTTCGGAAAAAATAAACTTTTGTTAAATAAAATTGCTTAAAGAATATTTTTTTAAAAAAACAAATGGTGCAGGAGGAAAATTGTGTATTTCGTTCTTCATTGTATGAAAAGAAAAACATAGATGACTGAAGACTACAAAGAGACATCTTAAATTCTTGCAAATAAGCAACCATAAAAAATCAAGACAAAAGGCGATAAATTTTTAAAAGCTCTTAAATTAACTACAGTAAAGTTGTTTCAGTCATTTATAAGCAAAGTCATATATATTTTTAAAATGTACGTGTTAAAACGACAGGGGTAGACAATGTATCTACTATGATTGAGAAATTGTCGTAAACCGGGTGTACATGCAGATCAGAAACCAGCTGCTCTATGACCTTGAAAGTGACATGTGGTATCGAAAGTAGATAAGAGTCGTAATCACATGCTTACTCAAAGTCACATTTTTTAAAAAAATCCTTTTACTACATTAAATAATGCCCGCATATTTCGATACATTTGTTCCCCACTTTTTTTTACAATATATATGTTTATTCATATTTATTAGTTAAGAACAATGGATGGTATTTAAGATGATCCAGAGCTTTCTCTATAAATTTAAACATAATTTTAAAAAATAAAAAACAAATTTGATTCATTAATTCTGACAAGTTCAAAATTTAATGTATATAAAAAAATAACAAAACGAATATTTATTGATGACTGCAAATTAGAAAAATATTGCTATCTCTTCTTTTTTTTTTTAACTATACATTTTATTCAGACACATTAATGGGTCAATGTTCTTCACAACTGTTAATAATAAACATAATTATATGAAGGGATATTCAAAATATAAACAGATAAAGAGAATGTTTAAGAGCCACAAGAAAGTTAACAACCAAAAAATTCATTACAATACATTAAAGCAGCTAAATACGAGAAACTTGAATTTTTATCTTGGATATTATTTAGAGTATTAATACAATATAATATTTGATGGAACAAACTGCACACTATATGAGTGAGAGATTTAGATATTAAGTATGAATTTTCATTTAATCATTGAAGGCATTTTTCTTTCACTATGGTGTACACAAAAACAAAAAAGATTTATCTCTTCTCTCTCTTTTTTTCCTCACTTACTTTAAAACACCAGCCTACCAGTAATTTTAGAATCAGAAAAGAAATGCCAATGCAATAGCATTTTTATTTATCTTCTCAAATCTAGAATTGTATATTTTTTTTTAATGTAATAAAATTATTTATAAGAAAGGAGAAAGGGTGGAAAGACAGTTTTTAACTTTTTCCTTTTTTTATACATATCTATTTTAGTCATACGTCTGTAAGTTTTAAAACGGTCTTTAAAAATATTTAAAAATAGCTTGCCAAAATAGGTACAAAAAAAGAAATAAAATAGAAACCAGTTAGGATGTACTTTTCCGGATACATTTTATTATAATCAAATAAATGTAATAATACAGGATTTAAGAATGTTAAAAAAAATTCCACTGTATTAGCATTGTGCTCACGAATTCAAAATGATTGGCAGAACGGTGATTTAGGTGTGAGCTTAACGCACACACTAACTAGTAATGCATTTCATTCATAAAAATCATGTTTAGAAAGAAACTTACTTTCATAAAATCCAAAATATAAAAGATTAAAAAATCTATCGGGTATGAAGCAGTTATAAATTTCCCACAAAAACAAATTCTTTTTTTATGAATCAAATATAAGCTGCACTCAATTTTCAATTTCTTATAATCCGAAGCTCCCCCTTCATAAAATATTGTAAATTTTAATAATTTTGAACTGCTTTTTTTTTTCTGTTGTTACTAGAAATATAACCAGTTAACACAGGTTTCGACCAATAATTGTTAGAGATAACAAGAACTAAACTATTAAATACCAAATGCCACATATCAATTATTCTTCTGGAACAAATTCAAAAGATCCTCTTAAAAATTAGTTATATAAGGATAACTTGATTTTAAGACTAATTTCTCCACTATTACTTTGGAGACTAATTTTAATCGATATTCCAGGTCCCTTTTTTAATCATCAATTCATATTTATTCTTGAATTTATATAGTTTCATTCCATTCTACATCAAAAAATTTCACACAGGTAGAAAAATTTTCATCTGAATTTCAAAATTTTGTAAAAGTATCTTCACTTCAGAGTGTCACCCATCTTTTAATAAAATTCATAAGGCTACCTAATTTATTTAAGCTCTACCTTGTCAAAATATTAAGAAATTCACGAGTTAATAATGCTAGCATTCTATTATTGATGTAAAAATTACTTCATCTTCCCAAGCTATGAATGAAAACATATCATTAATTGTTGTTGTTCTCTACAATAAGATATAATACATTTAGAAATACAACCCCCTTATAATGTCGACAAATTTTTTCAAAACTGTTATAACCAATAACTCCATACTTTGAATATTATTTTTATTGCTACAATACATAGGTAGCAAGAAAATATATAGATTTATATATTTTGACTGCATCTGTTTTCAACCATCTACATCATCACTGATAACTTTAAATTGCTTCATAAAGTTCTTTTGGCATGAACATAAGCATTTTGGCAAAACATTAGCCTTAAAGCTGACAAGTCTAAAACCTAGGGATTCTTTCATTACATTATGTACAAAGGACTTAGAAAATATTTTCACTGACACACTTCTCGGATACAAATTGACTATAAAACACCCGTTGAATAAACTGCACAATATCTGAAAACAGTAGAACTTCATCAATTATACTGATATATTCCTGATTATGATGTTTATTGTCTATATTGGTTTGCAGTCTTTTCATTACTTTTTAAACAGTAATGTCGAAGAAAACAGTAAATATATATAACAGTTATATATTTCCTAAATTACTGCCTATGGATTTGCAAAAGCGAATAATTTTTCACCAAGCTCTCAAAATATCTAATTACTTTGTTCAAATGAAAATAATAATTCTATTTTAAATTCCTTTTATGAAATAAACACAACACAACTAAAAAAGATTTGTTTTCTCAAGCAGAAATTAATCATTGGATGTTATGAATTAATATTGGGAGTATCAGTAACATAAAACTACCATAAGTGTTAATTATTTTATAATAGCTACCTAGTATACATTTTAACTACATAATATACTAATTTAGTTCTTGTTTTGTTCACTCATGATTTACTAAAATGGGCAGATTTTTTCCCCTCCAATAAGAGCATTCCATTAAAAGGTTAAAAAGGCAGACAGATGAACAAACACACACCCTCAATGACAATATTCTTTAATGGCATGAACAACTAACTGCCTCTCAGCTGTCTGAACACCTGACATATCGTAACGTACCTGGAGAAAATTACACTGCCTTCAAATACAAAAATAAAAATATATATCATGCAACTATGAGATATTCTTGAAGGTTCTTTCTAGTAGGAAATACGTTCTTAGGAAAATATTGAAACATGCTTTTCAAGCATTGTTACAAAATATTTACACAGAAATCAAATCAAAATTCAGATAGTTGGTTTGAATGAACCATTTTTTAAAAGTAAAGAACAAATTTCAATAAAAAATAACTGTAAATTAAGCTTTTTTAATTTTTTTTTTTTTTTTTTTTTAAATTTTATCTTATTTTCAAATATATCACTTCTTTAAAGTTCAAGAAATTTTCAAAAATAAGTTTATACTGCCCCTTTCCAATCTATAATGCAACAATTATATACATCAATGAAGCTTTACATTTATAAAGATAATTTATAAATACAATTTACAGCAGAAAAACATGTTTGACTCTCGATATTATAAAAAAAAATCTGTTTGCTAACCAATAGATATTTTTCCTAAAAAATATAAATAAACTTAAGTACTAGTTATGTCAAATGCAAAAAAATAAAATATCATTTTGCAAGCACAATATTGAAATAGAATTTTAAAAATTAGCTACACTTTGAAACAAAATATGGATAAGTTTTGACCAAGATTATATTCCAGTTCAAATTTAAAAATATGTTTAGCTTTCTTAGAAGCTGAATAGAGTATTGTTTACATTTTATTCAAAAGTAAGCTACACTACAGTATGAGAGAAAAAACTTTCTTGGACCATTCTTTAAAATTTTAAAGTAAAAATACATTATTATCAGAGAGACCATTTTCAAGAATTGGACCTTATCATTGCTTATTTGATTCATCTCCATCTCATTTGTTTCTTAAAAGCAATAAAAATTTTAGTAATTAATAATACTATTATCAAAAATCAAATACTTACTTTCTAAAGAAAACAATTTATAGGAAAATGATTTACAAATTGCTATTATAAATAAATTTTAGAACGAATTTATCTCAATAACATTAAGTTCAAAATATCATTCAAGAGAATTATTCATCTTTGTAAGTAATAAGAAAATTGCATTTTAACATTACTTATGATATTTATTTAAAAGTATAAAAAATGTACTAAAAAATATTTTTTATTTGTATTATACGTAATTGAAGAAAAAGTTTCAGTAATAAAATTTTTCAGGTAATTGACAGACATAAAAATTCACCTATAATGCACATATGAAAAATTGTATAGTTTATTTATGTTTTGAAGAACTAAAAAAATAAAGTATTTCCCAACATAATTACTAAGTAAAAACTTTATATAAAAGTAAAATCTGATATTAATTTCAAGAATCTTAAAAATTAAGTTAGCTTTAAACATAATTTCATACATTTTAAGATATCCTCAAGTCTAAAAATATTTTAAGTGCTATTCACCAAATTAAACAATCACTTAAAAGATCATACTCAACAATAGAAGTCTTATTTATTCTATATTGATACATTTATCGAACTATTCCAGTCATGTAAAGAAATAACATTTTAACAAATCAAGCATTTCATAAATATATATTCAGGCTGGAAATTTCAAGCTTTAAAAATTATATGACTAAGGTATATCCTGAATATGTCAAAATTTAAAAAGACATCTGCAGTTTTTTACTTAATTTATTTATTTATTTAGATAGAAAAGACAGAACTTCAACAAACTACATTCTCAATTATTAACTATGCCACACTCTATCTAAATTTTAAGCAGTTTTATTTGTTGTTTTCTGCTTTAGCAAAATAATTTTTTTAAAAAAACTGTCACACTACAATATTTTAAGAATTCATTTTTTTTTTCTTAATTTCTAGGATATTATTGTTAACAATAAAATTGTGTAGTTTCTGATTTTTTTTTTAAAAAAAAAAAGTTTAAAATCAAGAAACAAGTAATTTCTTCAGGCAAAAATTACGTAATCTTGGTTATTTAAAATTGAGCTAATCAAGAACATTTAATCCATTTCAAATTTTTAAAATTTAATGATATAAATTTAAAAAAACCAGAAATGTGACAAAACAAAATTTCTGAATTTTCGTGATCGTTTGATTTTAAATGGGTTGATCACTATAATAAAAAAAAAAAAAACAATATCAGGAATTAAACAAAATTTCACTTACCGGTTTTTTTTCTTATTCATCTGACACTAGATGTCAAAACAGTCTCTCTCTCTCTCGATATTTTTTTATTTGTTACTTCACTCAAGACATCGTTAAATCGATTTGTAATTGAAACAAATCAATGCAAATATAATTTTAAAAGATTAGCAAAAACGGTACAAATTAGACAAGTTTTACAAAATTCCATCCTCACTAGCTGACATACCTGTGTCACAATATCAAAATTATTACCCAGTGCATCAGTACCAAAAGCTCAAGACACCGGTCTTGCTTTCCTCTTCGGAGAATCTCTGCCCTTGATGCTCTACTTTCTTGCGTCAATGTGAACAGACTACTAGAAATGGCGTTTTATCGCTCGTTTGGGGATTATTTAAAGTTGTAGTCCTCCAAGTTAACGTTAATTTATTATGGCAAACCTACATCATTTCGCCAACGAGTCTAATGACTTGTCAAAATAAATGTCAACTATTTTTTCCTTAACAATTGCGTGTCTTATCCCGTGCATAAAATATCTTATTGATTCAAAGAGTCGAAAATACATTAGCTTTCCAATCAAGAGCACTTTTCTGTCAAGAATTTTTTGTTGCTCTTGTATGGATTCTAAAAAATTCTATTAATTCACAGTCACGGAATTGCTGAGCGGTATGAAGTTTCATCGGAAGCAGTGGCAGATCCAGGTGGTGGACACGGGGGCACGTGCCCCACCCCCGTCATAATTTCACGCACAGACAAAATAACTTACCTGAACAGGAAATCCCAACCATATTTGAAAGTACTTATTTTGTTTGGTTGATTAGATGGTTTTACAGGACACAGAGCAACACAAAACTATTATTTACAATTTACTTAATTATTTCAGTTATTTGTCGCTTTCAAGCATAGGACCGAACTATCTATTATACTTTAAGCTTTTAGTTCTCAATTTGAATTTGATTCTTGAGTTAATATTTAGTTTTTTTTTTTTTTTTTTTTTTAATTTAAGGACGAGGTAAACATGAATAATAAACGAAATTGAGCACAATCAAGTTTTGTAAACGTTTTAAAAGGAAAAAAGTTATCCTATTCCCCCCCTGTCGCTTTTGTGCCCCACTATAGATTTTCTCTGGATTCGCCATTGATAAGAAAATTGTCATCAAGTTGAAAAATGTTTTTAAGAAATGCAAGGAATATTTAAGTGATTTTTAAATAAAAATATTCATCACAACTGAAATCCCATTTTGAACATTCTAGCCGCATTTAAAAAAATTACCGGTACTAAGCATATAAATACTAAATTAAAATGTTATATATATCCATTATTTTCAGTTCGGAATTTATTCTATTTTTTCTCTCTTTTAACTCCTTTCTGTTATTTCCCTCTTCTTTTTCTCTGTTTTCCCTTCTTTTTTTTAATTCTATTGTCTTTCTCCTTTTTAAATAACTTATGTATTAAAACAAGCAGAAAAATTCACTTTAATATATTAATTTTTTAGCTAATAGAGATTAAGCTTGATAAAAGAATTTATTTAATTCTGTTTGCTCTATATTTGCAATCACTTATTTAATCCTGAAGAAATATTTAAATATTAACGAAGATTTTGAAATGTGCTTAGTTCCATGGGTGAACATTATCATTTGATACAATTGCAAAAATACAAAACCTAATATTTTTCTACTCAGTTTTCTCTATTTGAAGATGATTGAGTATTTTTTTAAAGTTTCCAACTTGCAAAATAAAACCTATTGCTTTGATTTCTATTTAACTGATTTTCATCGGGTTACTCATCAGAAAATAATTGAAACATTGTGTATAACTTTATCCTGAAGAATTTTAATATTTTCACATAAAAATTTAGTTATAATCAGAAAAGTTTATTAAATAAGAAAATGATTTGTAAATATACTGAAATTAATCAATCATGAACTTGGAATTATATGCATTGTACTGTTAATTATTAAATTAATCAATCTTGTTTAACTAGAGATGTATAAAGATTTGATTATTAATTTTAAACAAATATTATCATAAATATGTATCTTCAGAAATCAATCGCTTCGTAGAATAATTTACGAATATTTCATATCCTGAGATATTCGAGAACGTTGAAATAAACACAAAATTAAGTTTCATAAAAAGTTTTACATTTAAATCTCTTGGGAATTTTTTTATTGGAGCAAATAGTGTCATAAATTAAAATTTGTCTCTTCTTTTTTTTTTCGCCACCCAAGAGGCTATGGTTTTAGTTGGGTCGCTTTTGGCGTACCTGATCACTTTTCAATTTTTTTTTATTTTGCTTGAATTTTAATTACATTTAGCTTAAATATATTCAATTTAAAAATTTATCGTTTTCTTTAATTTTAATATCGGAAAAGTATACTATTGTCCATTTCTCGATATTTCATCATTTGCTTTAATTCTTTATTTAATTGAGTAATTTAATAATAATTATTTAAAAAAAAGTACACCTTTAGTGGATACATCTGTTCTTTGCAAAACTTTGCATTGAACTTTTTTTTCTTTTGTAAATAAGAAGGGAAACACTTTATGAAAACTAAGTTGTTTTATTCCCTTTTTAATAGAGATTTTTAAAAAAAATAAAATGATTTTTTTACAAGGTGCTAAAATTGTCAGAGTAACTTGTTAATTCCTGTTTTTTATATATTAATTATCAAAACACTAAATAGTTATGATGTAGATTTGTCTTTCGTAATTAATTGGGCGTAATTTTATTTCTTAATGAAAATGGACGATTTATAAACCTTCAGTAAAATCAGAAGGCTTGATTTTCTATACGTTCTGGTTAAAACTGAATTCATCAAAAGTTATTTCAACTTCAATCCTTACAGAATCAAAATACTGCAAAATTATTCCTTCGTATTCTTTTAAACATTAATTCCGTAAAAATCCAGAAATATTGTGGTATATTTTATTAATGAAATATCATTAATCATTCAGTGAAATTTCACAACTCTCTTTAATTTCCATCTATTTTCACCAATAATAATAGCTTAGAAATATTTGGTATGTGACTTTTTTCCAGCAAGAATTCGAAAATTCCATTTTTGTTTTTTTTATTACCTCCAAAATAGGCAATAAAAAGTTCCGGAAAATGAAAGTATGTCAACGAATAAAAAATAACGAATAAAGACTTTTAGCCAGATTAATTATAGGATGTAAGAATATCAGAAAAAGAAAAATTAAGTGGAAGGAAGTTTCGGAGATATTTTTGACCGATAACATATTTAATGTGTTTTTAATTCTTAATCTTTCTTGGTAAAGAAAAAAAGTTCTAATATATACTGTGGGAACTAATATTCTGAGAAACTTTTAAAAATTGTATTAAAAATTTAATTCGGATTTTAAAAAAATCAGCTGTATATTTTTCAGAGAAATATCTTGAAATTGGGTCACACAAATATTTTTAATTTTGGAATATGTTTCCGGATGTTTTTATTGGATGTTTTTAGCTTAAAGTTTCTTTTTTTTTTTTTTTTTTTTTTTTTTTGGTTATAAAAATATTTCATGTTTACTCACAAATAAAAAATATTTATGTTTTTTAAATGAAATGAATTCAAAATTTCTTACATAATTTTTATATAAAAAAGTACTTTATAAAATAACTTTTTTTTTCATATCAAACATTTTCTATGTATCTGAAGAGCATGAACAGTGTTTGCATTTACCAAACGATTAAAAAATTTCAGAAATTACTTTCTAGTAAAATATGAGCTACGGTAGCTCAAGGTAATGATTCCAAGACTCATAGCCAGTCAAATTATTGCATGACCAAAGACTACAATGTGGAGACTGCACTACATTAAGTTTAACTAAGAATTCCTCAAATGGCGCGGTGTGGAAATTAGGAAAGTAAGGTTGGTATCTAAGGTATCTTCTTTGTCACTTGATTGTTGTTCAAAATTACGAGGTCCATCACCAACAGCCCCCAAGTAATTTTAAAGTGATATTAATATAAACCAAGCGAATCATTCTACTTTAAGAAGAAGAAAAAATTTAAATAACATTCTCAGAAAAAAAAATTTCAGGCTCTATTACATTTTCACATTTTCAGTTTACTAAAGTAAATTAACTTTTATTCTTCAACCAATTATATATGAAAAACTTATTTAAAATATCAGTAAAACGTAAAACTGATCTAAATTACCGGTGTGTGTTATTTACATTCCATTTAATTTTAGTTTAAAGTTATATTATTCCAAGTAATTTTGAAATAAAAGTAAATTTTTAAAATTAGTACATTGCTTTTTTTAAAAAAAATAAGACCTCTAAAGAATTTCATGAATCACACAGAAAAAAATTATTCTAAAATGTTAAACACTAAATAAAATTTCTTACAAATGAAGACATTATGTGTGTGTGTGTGTTATATAATTTATATTGATTATATGGAATTATATACGGTTAACTCAATAAAAAAATTACTTTTTTGATTTTTTAAAATTAATAAAAGATTAAATATATATATAGCACTACTACAGTTGCAAGTCTATAATTTCATATATACATGACTAGTTTTAACACCAAACATTTCTAATGCAAAATCACATTCACAATTAGAATTAGGCCTACTATAGACAGTCTACATAAAAAATAAATTAATAAAAGCGGATATGAAATTTCGAACTGAGCCATTTATTTTTACAATACTTTTGAAGAGTAGGTTTTTAAAACTTTAAATAAATTTAAACTGGAAGGCCTTTTCAGTATCAAACTTGCAGACGATTTTCTGAGAAGTACTACGTACGTAAAACGAATAGCAGAAATCTGTTTTCCTTTCACTCGGGACGAATTAGTTTCAGGAAAACTGTAATGTGGTTTCGACTCGTTGAAAAAAAAATAAGTAAAGTCAAATATAATTATATACTAGGTAGAAAACTAGTTAATTCAATGGAATTCCATCTTCAACAGCATATTTCATTTTTAAAAATTAAACTATTTTTTCGGTGACATAAAACATAAAAAAATTTATTCGATTAATTCATCACTCAATAAACAGTATGAAACGAAAGACTTTCTGATCCTAGAAAAAATGATTTTTTTGTGTAAATATTTGGTATAAACAGTATTAAAAAAATAAGAAACAAACACAATAACATACCTCTTTATAAATGGCTAAATTTAGGCACAATGTTATGATCACGAAAATGTGAAAATCTTTTGTTGAATTGAATTGAATTGTTGCAAAAAAATATTATGATGCAATTCTAGTAATAATTATATAAATAAAATATTAAAGAATTTGTATAGATGGTAAATAGGCTTAATAATTGCATATTTTACACTGCTGAAAGACAAAGTGGTCTTAAATCTTGTGACTTCTGTTCCAAAAAGACAAATGACGATTTCTCGATTGCAAATTTTATTCAATATAACTGAAATTCATAAAAGGGAAATCCGGTATAAGAGAAATGCAGTGGCTACAAAAAAAAAACGTTTTTTTTTTTTTTTAATTAAGAAACTTTAATGTATTTTTTTCCTGTTTTTTGTGTGTGAATCATTGTTAAGATGTAAAAGGATGAATCTATTTTCCACTTTTCCGTAAGCTGAAAAATATGAAAGCGAAACTTGGAAACTGTTCAGTGTTCTTGGTCTAATACATACATACATATGACCATATATTTATGTATGTGTATTATTCGAATTTGAGATTTATAAATGAGTATTTCGTAAAGCATCCTTTATATCGAAAATATTTATGTATCTAAAGTTCCAGCGATTCAGTGTAGAGAGAAAAACATGCACACGGTAACCTAATGGTCATGAACTCGAGGCCGGCGTTGTTTCCGTGGGATCATGGGTTCGAATCCTAATGCCAATAAAGACCCGCAAAATAGCGGGACTAGTACTTGCGTATGTGTGGCTGAATGTGAAGACTGAAAAATCAGTTGAAGTGTTGACCTCGCCGTATGTAACTGAAGTTCGAAATTACGAGGGTTAGCGGATTTTTGTATCGGACAAGAATAGGCTTCAAAAGCATTCAATACAAGTAATGGTAAATTTTTAAACTATTGATTTATGAAGTGTTTCAAAGACTACAACTTTAGGAATATATTTTTCTTTGATTTCGAATTAGGTCTTATTACCGTTGTTTTGTTTGCATCGAGATAAAGTTATATTGTGTTGTCCGTGATTGAAAATAGTTTTCTTTCTTTTAACAGACTACCTTTGTTATATATTCGAATTTGAGATTTATAAATGAGATTTGAGACGATATTGCGTAAAATTTCTATTTGGAAATCGTGAATACTTGAAATCAAAAAGATACATCAATGTTATGTTCGCATCTAAAGCAATTCCTTATTTTTGCCATCACTTGGTAAAAATTTGCGAATGAAAAATTACACTCATCTAATTCTGAGATATGTCAAAAACGACTAAAACGTCAAAAATAAGCAGGTAAATTTTAAAAAGTTCATTCGTTATTTTCACTATTTTTCAAGTAAGAAGATACGTGTGTGTAGTGTTTTGAAATTGTGTAGTGTTTTCTATATTTGTTAATATTTTTAATAGTAATGTTTGTTTTATTTTGTTGCAATCTGTGCAAGTCTTTCTCAGATTAGATATTTAACTTCTTTCTGATTTTGATTTTGCCTTCGTTAAAAAGTTTCAACGTTTTGCTTATGATGACGTGTCATTTGTAAATATTTTACATTACATTATGTTTGAACGCTTACCTCGTGTTTATGTGTGTGTGTTTTGGTTAAAGTAATATTACGCTTCATAGTTAAGGTTTTTAATAGGTGATACAATATTTTAAATGATTAGTTAAGCGTAAATTGGTATTTTGTAGTGAAATTGAAGATGTTTGCAATGTGTTTGCCTTCTTTTTTCCGTGGTTTAATTTCTGAATTTACTGATTTTTGTTAGTTGCCAACTTTTTATAATGTAATTCACTAAAGGGATAATTCACCGAAGATTTGATCGGCAGTCACAAGTATTAAAACACATTATTCCATTCCAAAGTATGGAACAGTATTAACTACATTTTTTTCCATTTTTCTAAATTTTGCATTTCTATCACTTCGCTTAATTTTAAATGTTTGGTTCTTTATTAGTTGTTTTGAATTTGTGACTTTTAGGGTTTTAAACTTTAGATTGCTTAAATTTTTAAGCAAATCTTTATTTGTTTTACATAAATATTAATTTGATTATTAGTGATTTCTAAAAATAATCAGTTTTTTTCTCTTAATTGTTTTGCTTTAGTTTTGGATTCTCTTAGATTGCTACATTGTAAATATTTTTTTTAATAATAATTGTAAAATTATTATTAACAAACATTTGCTTATTAATGAATCTGCACAATGTACACGTTAGTAATAATGTATAAGCAGATCCTTTTAATAAATCAATATTTTTATATTTCGATTCTTTTACCTTTATTAGAACCATCGATTTCCATTATGAAGATCAAATTATACATTACAAAGGCTGTTAAAACTTTGCTGGTGTGCTTGAAAAAAAATTACGTAATAGATTTATATGCTTTCAGTGAGAATAACAATATCTAGCAGCGGCAGTGAGCACACTTAGAAAAATTAGCTATGCCTTAAAAAATCTATTTTCTTGAACTGTATAAAATTCTTCGAATGCATAATCTAAGAATAGCCTTAAAAGATCTTTAGTAATCTAAGTAACATCGCAATTTTACTTTTTTTAAACTTTAATTTTGCCTTATAATATTGCTTTAAGGCTCCCGTCTAGCGGCCATTTTGATTTCGTGAACGTATTTTAATCATTTGGAATTTCCATTACCGTTCATCAATCTTTACTACTTTATCTATTTGAATGCAATAAGTGCATTTAAAACTTAAAACCCACCGACGATACCAACTCTCCAATCTTCGCCCCATGCCAAAGAGAGGACTTGGTGCATCGATAGAATTAAAGCGCCCAAGTCCCACTACATGACTGTTCTTAAGTGGAATTAGGATTCAAATCCACAACTTGACGGAAAGAGCGCTGGTCTAGAGTTTGCAACCATGACTACTCGGCTGCCACAGCCTCTGTAGTTTTAGTTGTTTTGTAGTTTGATTCTTCATTTAATGCACTGTATTAAATTTTATGCAATAATCGATAGTGTTGATGCTTAAATGCACATAGATACCAATAGAATACTGTTTATATATATATAAAAAAAATATTCGCATTGAGGTATTACCAAATATTTTTTATTTCTACTATATGTAGATAAAATTAGAAAATAATATTCTATTTAATAATAATTTAATTAAAAACACGATGCTTTCTTTTTCTAAAACTCATTGCCAAACTATTGTTGTGATATTTAGTAAATTGGGGGTTCATACAATCCATTGAGTTTATTTTTTTTATGTCACTGAACAGATTTTCTGCAGTAGTCTTAATATGAAAGGCTATGAGATTTTAGTGTAAAATAATATGATTAAAAACAGCAATTTCTTTACGATCATACGTTATCATTCAGTTTTTATTTATTTATTTATTTTCATAAATTGCTTCTGGAATTTTAGGTTTCCAATTTTGTATTTACAATGAGAATGTGAATGAATCTCTAATGTTACTATTATATTTAACATCCCATAAGAGAAGAGATCATACTGTCACAAATATATTTTCTAATGCAAAACAATTTCTACTGTTGGACATAAATTTCTATGCATAAGAACAGTTTTTTACTTATAATTCCGAGTCTGTGAGGCCAAGACCGCATGAACTAAATTTTAACAAATATATGTATTACGATAAACGATAAAAAAAAAAAAAAAAAAAAAAAAAGCAACGTCACAGCTGAAAAAATGAAATCTATTTGCTATGGCATCAAAAATATTCATATTCGTTTAAAGTAGAAACTACAGCCAGATTTGGCGCGAAACGTCACTGGTCATCGGGCCACTTAGGTTCTACTATCTCGATTCTTTTTGAACACACCCTTTTCCTGCCAAAGCGTCAGAAATGGATAAGTTAGGGGGAATGTCTCGACTAAGTAGTAGCGCACACTAACCTATTCGCATAAAAATTAATGCAAATTTGCTCGAGAGATTAAATTTCTTAAGTAAATATTATAACTATATTTCTACACACTTGGAGGACTTAGAACCTCGAAAACTGTTAACATGCATTACCCCTCCCTTTATGGCGGGTCTTTGAAGCAATCAGGACCAGGACTCGAATTCAAGACCGTGATCACTCGGTTGCAGGGGAAAGGTCTTAAATTCAGAAAATGTTGAATATCAGACTCGCAAATGAGTTTAATAGTATTTTAAGAAAAATTCAAAGTAAAATATTTATAAAGTCCTTCCATTCAAATAAAATCAAATTATCAACGGTTATTTACAAGAATCCAAGCATTTTTGTTTGTGTTTGTTGTTGTTGAAGAATGTATATGAATCCATCCATGAAATAAATTAACCTCTATTTACTGATTAAATTCATTTAAAAAGGGAGACTTTGAGGTCGAACATTATTAATCAAAATTTTGATAGCATTTTAGAATTCATAATTCTTATATTTCAATTATATTTTACGATAGTCGTTCAATAAGTTCTTAGAAAGTTCAAGAAGTGGCGCCTGCAGCATCGAAAATTGTTTGTTTTTAGTTCATATCATGACTCACTAGACAGGTGTCTAAGTCTCGGTAACTGGTATTCGTGAATATGACGCCTTTCGCACCACAAATATTCTCGTCACAACTTTTCCGGTCAATGAGAGCATTCATTCGAAGCAACCCATTATTTGATTGTTACTTGGTTTCTGGTGCGTAAGAATGAATCCAAGTCTTACCGACGGTGGTAACTCGACGCGGCACCTATCAAAAAATTTTTTGGCAGTAAATGGCTTCCAAATCAAAACAAACTTATGAATCAATGCCAAATTTGATACGCCTTTGTTAAAGAGATGACATCCCCCAATGGTAACAATAATTTACCTTAATGACTTCTTCTGACTTCAAATACAAGTACTATTTGAACCACCCACATAATCATAAAATTTTTATTCAATGTGACATATTCTTAAGTGATGAAATACCATACATTTTACAGACAAAAGTGTCTTTAAAAAACCAAACTTCAAAAACACCCCACTCAAGCACCTACTTTTTTTAAGGTATCCGTACACCTTTAAAACGTTATTTTTGTCAAAATTTTCGATTTTATAATTTTAATGTCCGTTTAAAATTTAAACACTTTTTTCTTTCTAATAGTGTTGGAATTTTGCTTATACCTTATTTAGAGAACTTAAGCTACAGGGATTTGAATTTTACTCGGTAGCTAATTTTTAATTCCATTTGAAAGTTTGTTTTTGATTTTTCTCAAAAGGAGTTTCTCGACATATTTACATATGACAACGTAGATATCAGAAAAAGTTGTGAGTCAAATTAATTTAAATTATGCCAGCATCTTCCTTATATAGTTTTTAAGAATCCCTACTACTTTTATGGTTATAAAATTGATATGTTTTTAGTAAGGAAGGTGTAAATCACGTATTATTATAACTTTTTTTTTTTTTTTTTTTGATTTTTCATTGTTATTTGACTCGAAAGACAGTAAAAATTGTAGTAATATGATTATCATCGTGAAAGTAGAACCAGCCCCAAAACTGTTATGATGAATAAGATAAAACTTACAGAATAATATTTTTGTTTACTTTTGAGTTATGAGCGTTATTCTGATAATCAATTTATGTACTATTTTCACCATGTTTTTCACTCCAATTTTTTTTAATTAAAAGCACATTATTAAATGTGTTTTTCCTAGTTTTCGGTTATATTTTAGCATTAAAAATATTTTGATAGCAAATATCAACGTATTTCAAAACATTTTCTCCGAAGCTGTACGGATGCCTTAAATTTCTATTTTATTAAAAAGAAATTATTAAAGATAAAAAAAAGGGGGATTCATTTAAGCAATTCAGTTACTAAATTGTCTTTAATGTATACGAGTGTTCATATAATTTCTTTAGAGCCAAGAATAAAATTTTATTTTATATTTATTATTATTATTATCATCATATTTTTATATATTCATGTTTTATTTTATATTTTTACATTGTAAATAAATAAGTTTTAAGTAAAATCACTATTAGTGTATATATTTGCAAATGTTTTCTTTGTTATTCACTATAAGAAATGCGAAAATATTGATATATTAATTTCTCTTAAGGATTCTGTTTTAATGATTGTCAGATTAGTATTTAACAATGATTTTTGAAAACATAAACCCATGTAAGCCATAAAATTGATAATTTTCATTTTTGATGATGTTTTTAATGTTTTCATGATTATGATGTAGATCTAAGATTAGAAAGTGAGGAGCTAAACTTATGATGGGAAGTTTCAATCAACACGTGAGAGACAATTGCGAATGTCATATGACAAAGATAATCACGAACTGAAAAAACAAAGCCCTCTATTCTGCTCTGAAAAAGGTATTGTTACTCAAAATGTTCTTCGAAGGAGCATTATCTTATTAAATACACAAGAAACACTTTCTCTCAAGTTGAAAGATTAGAAAAAAATACCACGAGATCTGTAGCTACAAAGAAATCAATAAACAATTTTCAATGACATGAATTGAGATTAAATATCCAAATATTATTCTGAAAACACGTGTATAATTTTTTTTTTTTTTTTATAAATATTAGTTTAAATTCGCATAAAAAAAATTTTGAGAGTTTGGTAAAACATATTTTAATAAAACAAAATCGTGAAATTTTTTTTAAAAAAAAAAAATTAAAAAAAAAAAATGAAGAATAATTTTTAATTGCTTTTTTAATAATAATATTCAAAATATTGACTAAAAAATAGATGCTCATAATTTAGAAGACACATAACAAACACGATGATTTTATATACTTTCCAAAGATGCTCAGAAATTTTCAAAAAATTGTAGAAAGGATAAGTCTCGTGAAGAGGTACTCAAGTTTGATAAATCAGATCCCAATACACAGTGCTTTTTAAATGAATTCATCGGAAGTAGATTCACATTCGAGTTGTCGTAGTCGCAGCTAATAGCCGGTGTTGTTTCTTCAAGTCGCGAGTTCGAATCCTCATGCTACTATAGACAAGCGGGCACGTTAGACGAGCTGATGCACGTTAAATCTGTCGAGGCTCCTAGAACGTGACTTTCCTTTGGTATGGTGTAGAAGTTTAGAGAGGTATTGCCAGCTTCCTCGCAATACCTCTCTAAGCAGAGAGGTGTTGTCCTTGTCACTTGACCGCAGTTCAAAGTTTCCGATGTCAAACGCATATAGCCCTCGTGTTTCTTCTAAGTGCCATATTGATGGATACTCAATCATTTTTTTTCTATTAGTCCTTCTTTTAAGTGACATATAAAAAATAATGTTCTAATGAGAAATATATTATAAGCACAATTCCATAGTACATCCCCAATCAAAATAAAAGCAAGAGCGCCAAAGAAGACTGCCAACCGAGCAAAATATTCCGACTACAGATTTGGATGCATATATATATATATATATATATATATATATATATGTGTGTGCGTGTGTGTGTGTGTGTGTTGTTTTTGGCTAAGGTTTTCCAATTTGTCGCCTTTTAATAGTTTTCGTCTTTTTCCCCAATCAGTCAATCAACCTAAGTTTTCGTGTTCCTTTTTTTTTTCGGGAACCAAATAGTCTAGCCAAGATTTTTTTTGAGTGGCTAGATAGTCATTTTTAAGTGCCCTGCTCATTTAATTCTCTGTATGACTATAAATATAAGAATATCTGACACTTTAAATAGTTTTTAAATTTTCGAGTTGGTTCTTCTTCTCCAATAATTTATCGCATTCAATATTGCACCAAATGTACTTAAAATTCCTCTTTAAAATATACAGAAAGACTTTTTTTCTTGTAAATGATTTCCAATTACGAGATCAGTTGCCAATGGCTCATATGTTGCTTTTCACGCGATATAAATAAGCTATCAGTTAAACTTTTTTTTTTTAAATCTTTTAAGTAATTTTTTTCAGTTACTTAAGTAATATTTAGGAGTATAGAAAATATATCTGATCTTGAATATATCAGAATCAACTGTAATTCACTTTCTTGTCCCTCATTGATGCTCTAAAATTTTTTTGTGAGAACTTTAATCAATTAGTTTTCATCTCTTTTTCTGTCTAGATTACAATTAGAGCAAATGTTTGGCGCAACTTAGCCAAATTTGGCTTTTGTACAAAGAGCAAAAGCTTCTTTATTTTTTCAGATTTTTCGTTAGATTATCATTACTTCATGCGTGGGGTTTGTCAGTTTACATTTATTGTATGAATTACGTAATTTGAAAAACAAACATAAAATTGTTGCATAATAATTGAATAACAATACTTGAATACTAAAGAAAAGTGGAAACAATAATATATGGATGAATATTCTATTTCAACATATCTTGGATATGTTGGTTTTTTTTTTTTGATTCAAATAAAATGTTAACTGTTTGAGGAAAGATGAATTCTCTAAATACTGACAATGAATTTTTGACAACTCAAGGAATAATTTTTATTAGGTGCGGTTTCAAATTTATTTCAACAACGCTTTTAATTACTTTTTAGCCAGAAATTATGACACAGTAGTGTAAAAAAAAAAGAACTTCGATGAAAAGACTCCATTGGCATAAATAGCGAATTTAATTTGAAGAAAGGTTAGCTGATGTTTATTATGATGAATACTATTCCTGTAACAGTTATTTTTGTTTGAAAAATTACAAATTTGGCTTAGAAAATACTGAATTTGAAACACAAAACCTGTACCGTAATATTTATAAAATATCAAAAAATATTTTATAATGTTCGATTGTATATTTGAAAAGACAATTAGTATGAAAGACAAATATTTTTTTCTTCCTTCAATTAGGTGATTCTTCAGTTTTCCTTTAAATAAATGTTTCTTATTTTCCGGAATTTCGCTAATTCAGGATTCTTGGATTATAGTATCCTCCTAAAAAACACGGCATAGTTTTAATCCTTTTTGATATGTATTTAAAAATCCGTAAATTAACTAAGAACAAAGTCGAATAAGACATTGTTCGTTTTTTAAATCGTTTTATAGAGTTATAAAATTTCAGTGGGGTAGAAATATAATATTGTTGCAAAAGAGTTTTGTTTGGAAAATATTTTGATATTCTCTAGCACACTTCTAAAATTTTTTTTTTTTTAAAAAAAAAAACCTATTCATTGGAAATTGTATTGACTAGAATGAGAAATATTTTAACAGCTTATGAATTAAATATAAAAGAAAAAAATATCAGTAAATAAAAAAGATAAAAGAAAATTTAAGGAGAATAAAAAATCACCAAGAACATTTTGTTATAACGCGCCTAAAACGTTAATAATTAATTAATGATTGTTCATTAAAACTTGTTCTTATTTTGTATTCTAAAACACTTAACTAAACAGACTCGGAAAATTAGATTTAAAAAAAAATATTTCGAGAAATTAAAGTTTTCTGGCAAATAGAAATAGGCTTAAATTTTGCTCGAATATCGCGTTACGCGAAATCTACTTCACATCCGTGAATCAAAGAATTTCGCTACATTTAATAAAACAAGTCATTTTCCCTCTTTCTCACTTTTAAACTAATATTACATAAGTACCGTTGGCCAGCAAACATCAATGTGCCAATTTAGCAAGGGCCTCGTTTAGATTCCAAAACATCTAGATTTGCACAATATGGTGGATTTATCAGTCATTAGCAAATACCTTGATGAGTGTTTTACGTGAATCCACACCTGCCGTCCTCGAAAAAAGTCTGTGAAAGTGGAACTGGGTTTGCAGCTGCCTATGGAAATGGAAATGGAAATGACAGAGAAAAAAAA
>BMAW01093000.1:57538-111064 GCA_019974015.1 Nephila pilipes
TACGTGTGTGCGTGTTTAACATTAAATCCCCGATCAAATCTACATACATTGATGAAAAAGCAACATATTGATTTTTTTTATTGGGCAGATTTAATTTCATACAAAGATTTTACAATAGAATAGAAGGAGTATTTAAAGAAACGGAAAGAAATTGAAACAACGTTAGATCATAGCAATATCAAAATTTATTTGGAGCGCTTTCTCTCTCAAAAGCATTCCGGTAGTGGTAGTCGAGTGGTCAGGGACACAAATTGCCCGCCGACGTTATTTCCGTTGAGTCGTGAGTTTGAATCCTGATGTCACTAAGGGTCAACCATGTAGTGAACCTGATACTCATTAATATACCGTAGCTTAAAAGTTTCCCTTTGGCGTGGTGTAGAAATATGGAGAAAGAAGTGCCATCCGCGTCACTTGACCGTGGCTCAAAATTACGCCTCACGTTGCTTGTAGGTGCGACGTTAGTAAACGATCAATTAAATACAAAGCATTTAATAAGCAAGTGCAAAATACTGAAAAAAAGTAACGCAACTCTTTGGAATGATAACCGAAAAAAAAAAAAAAAAAATACTTCGCAAAATAAAAACAACTTTGTATACAGTCATGCTATTAAAAATGGAAAACATATTTTCCTTCATTTTCTTATCAATTAAAATTTTTATATGATATGGAATTTAATAAATACATCACACTCAGTTTTATTTTTTTTAAAAGCAAAGCTAATACAGCCACCAGGCTGCTTTATACATAATTGGTTTAGTCGCAATAAATTTGACAAAGAGAAATTTTTGAGGTACCCTAAGTGCTTGACATCAGAAGTACATGCATTTATTAATTAGTGATTAATTCAGAACTGATTGCAAGTTTGAAAAAATGACAAGGGAAAGGGGGGGGAGTCCTTTAATTCCAGATTAGACAAAATGAAATTTTCGCAAAACTTCTTTCGAAAATAAAACTAAAAATGATACTTTATCCAAAGTTAAGAAATGAAATAAAGAATTACATTATAGAAGCAATATGCATAACACCACATGATAGAAATTAATATGCATTGCTCTCAATATGTTTCAGTAATGGGTATTAAGAACGAGATTTACCAATGCATTTTTTTCCAGTAACAAAAAAAAAAAACACATACTTTTTAAATTTTAGAATCAATTTTAGGGTATTGTTTTTATCTAGTGGTATACCCAGAAATTAATTTTTGAGCGTGAATATCGTCATCGTCATGAAAGAAGCAATTTTGCTTTTAGTTTAGAATTATCACTTGGTAACAACTAAAGAATACGTTACACCAATCTCTATTTTTCCCGCTTAAAAATGGTCAAGAATTCATATAACTAAATAATATAAAGTTACAAAAATAAAGATCAGTTAAGAAAAATAAAAGGAGATCATGAGATAAAAAATTCTTACTCACCAGAATTAGTGTAATCCAACAAGATTGAAAAGCAGATAAAAAAATATTTGATGATTGAAAAAACGGTCACAATTTAATAAAATGCGAGTTCGAGAAAAATGAAACGAAATATTTTATACATATTAGTTTTTACAAAGCTGCGTTAATTCTCTGTTTTTGCTTTTGCAAAATATTTAAGACTTCTTCACTAACAAATACATTTTTCTTTTATCTATCTAACAGAGGCCGTTTAAACATATTCTTAAGTAGATTTTTAAATATTTAAAAGTTTAAAAACGATCTTTCAGTAGTACATATTGTGACAGGCGAAGGCGACTAAAATTGTTTAAAGTTCATGGATATTTCGGGAAAATATGTGTACAAGAGAGTGCAACGTAGATATTTTTCTGTGTAGTGGCTTTGCTTCTATAGTAGTTAATCTAGTCTATTGTGCCAGTAATTTCTTTTCCCGTAATTCATATTCTGAAACCAAAATACTAACGCTACTATCTGTCAAATCTGAAGAATAAGTTTCTTTCAGTATTTCTCATTTATTTTCATCTACAGATTTGTGTTCATTATCTGGTTGATTAAAATATTTAATGAACTCGTAACTGCACTCTATAACAAAAAAAAAAAAAAAAAAGCACCAAGAAGGAGTTGCCCGATTGTAATGAAATTTCGTATGAAAAAACATTAGGACGGAACATGCACATGATTAAAATTTAGAGTCCAATCAATGAATAGCGGGAGCTACAGAGCATCGGAACTGCGCACTCAGCAGGAGTATATAAGAAGCGATTCTCAATCGGATGGTCAAATTTTCTGTTGCATTACGATTTAGGATACCTTTCAAAGACTGATAAAATGCCTCGCCGCAGGATTCGAGCTCAGTATGAGCAACTGTCAGAGTTTGAAAGAGGTCGAAACATTGGATTGAAAGAGGCAGGTTGGGCAAGTCGGAGAATAGCTTGTCACATAGGTCGTAGCGATTAGAAGATGGACGATAGAGCAAAATCTATGCTCGTACCAACCACTACGCCCCTTGCCACTAACGCCTGCACGCAGTCGAGTCAGATTACAGTGGTGCTTGGCTCCATCAGGTTGGAATGGTGCTGACTGGGGACGTATAGTGTTTAGTGACGAATCCCGCTTCCAACTATGTCCTGACGATCATCAAAGACGTGTCTGAAGACAACCAGGGTAGCGTGCCAATCCTGCTTTCACTATTGCACGCCACATAGGACCTCAACAAGGAATTAGGGTCTGGAGTGCCATTTCCCTTGATAGCCGGACCCCTTTGGTCGTCATTAGAGGCACACTTACAGCACAGTGGCACGTCAATGACATTCAGGTATCTGTTTTATTACCGTTCCTTTTGCAGTACCCTGGCCTTATTTTTCAGCAAGTTAATGCCCCACTACATCCGTCACGTGTTGCTATGAACTGTCTTACAGCTGGTCAAACACTACCTGGGCAAGCCAGATCTCTCTCCAATCGAGTATGTCTGGGATATGATGGGAAGGCGACTGCATCTACCAGAGAATGTTGATGCCCGACAATTGGAGAAAATTTGACAAGAAATACCGCAGAAGACCATTAGGGAGCTTTAGCACTCTTTGCCACGTCGTGTGGCAGCTTGCATCCAGGCTAGAGGTGAGTCAACAACACCTTATTGAGCTCGTTACTTTGTAACTATGTATCTCTGAAATAAATTATTTAATTTTTCTGAAATTTTAATCATTTTCTATACTGTACATAATTTTCCTATCCGCCAATTTTTGTCTCCATCGAACAACTCTTTCTTGGTGCTTCGTTCTTTTTTTTTTTTTTTTTTTGTTACAGTGTTTTGTGAAGAGAAATAGGTGATACGCTGAGATGGACATTTCTGAAATCCTTTTTTAGGCTCTCATACATCATTGTCTGGAAGAAAAGAATGCCTTCTGTATTCCATTTTCAGTAAGCTGCTGAGGTAGTCTTGTATAAGGTTGCAGCCTCCTATTTTCGTCTTTAAAAACTGACTCAGAGAAACATATTGAAGACAGCAAAGACTTTTCTACTCTTTTCCCAGGAATTGGAGAAGAAGGAATAATTTTTCTCCTTCTTTTTGCTGAAAAAATTAAAACATGAGAAAAAAAAAAGCTCTTTGTATGTCCCTTTGCATCCCCTCTCTCATTGGATACGCTGCTGTTTTTAACAATATCCTTTACTGATTGATTGTGGAAAAAGTTTTAAGATAGTTAACCAAATAGCAACACTAATCTTTTACAATAAGTAAGAAAATTTGATGTATATAGCGTAAGTAATGATAATAAAGTAAAGTAAAAAAATATATAAAGTAAAAAAAAATATTCTAAAAATTATTCTATTCTATACAATGTGTTTCTTTGTTGCGACGAAACACATTTCGCCATCAAAAGGACTCTTTTCTTTGTAACGCATTAAATATGGTTTTCTTAAATTTAATTTATTGTATAACATGATCTTTTACAAAAGCTCCTTTGTTGGCTAATAATGGCAAATCAATATCAAAATCATTTGACTCCAAAACGTTCCTAGAAGGAAGCCAAATTAGAAAGTAGCAGTTCGAAAATCTTGAAACAAAAAATGGCTGCCTCACAACTGTCTAGAAATTCTGAATAATTTTATTCAATTTCAGTCCTTTCTTGATACCTGATTACATATAATTTAAGATCAATCGATAGGCAAATAAAATAAATAATTTTTATATGTTTCATTTCAAAGGAATAAAAAAAATTTAAGAGAAATTAATTGACATATTTTGGAAAATCAAGTACATTAATGGAGAAAGCACGTACGTACCAAACATATATGCAAATACTTTTACGATAAAGTTTTGAAAAGTGGTCAGCTACGACATTTAGTGGCTAACTAAAACAATAGCTCCTTTGGTGGCTAAAAATAAAATAACGAATTAAATTAAATGTTTTATATAAGCAATATACACAACATCACACGGAGGAAACAATTTTGTATCGCTCAATTTGTTTAAGTAATGGGTGTTAAGTTCGATCTATGATCACAATTTTTTCCAAAGAGGAAAAAAAAAATCCTATAAATTTTAGAGAATTATTTCCAGCAATATAAATTGCCGATCGATTATAGAAAGAGGCTTGCGATAGCCAGTCAAACAACGACTCTAAATCTCTTGCAGTAAATAAGAAAATATGATGTACGTATTTATCTCATTTTATAGCGTTAATAAATTTCAGATATCCCTGGTAATGGCGCCCTAAGGGGAAAAGAGCGAAATAAAATTTATGACTGTACTTTATAGCGAGTATTCAGCATTGCACCATACGAGATCGATAATAAATAATTATAATGTAAATATTTGGATTTTTATCAATGACAAAATTAATGAATTTTTACATTTACTCTAAAATTAGAATCAGGACCAGAAAAATCAGTGGAATTAATAAAATACCGTTGGAGGTGTGTGTTTGGACATCGAGTACAAAGATTATTAAATTAAAAGTTTCAAAATAAAAAATTTAAGGTATCAGTACACATTTAAGACATCCTTTTTGTCAAAATTTTCGATTTTCTAATTTTAATGTCTGTTTAAAATTTAAACACTTTATTCTTTCAAATAGTGTTTGAATTTTGCTTATACCTTATTTAGAATTAAGTTACAGGGATTTGAATTTTACTCGGTAGCTAATTTTTAATTGCATTTGAAAGTTTGTTTTTGATTTTCTCAAAACGAGTTTTCTCGACATATTCACATATGGCAACGAAGATACCAGAAAAAGTTACGAACCGAATTATTTTAAATTTTGCAAGTATCTTCCATATATAGTTTTTAAGAACTCTTACTACTTTCGTGGTTGTAAAATTGATATGTTTTTAGTAACAAAGGTGTGAATCATGCATTGTTATAACTTTTTTTTTTTTATTTTTCATTGTTAATTGACTCGAAACACAATAAAAATTGTAGTAATATGATTTCCATCATAAAAGTAGTACCAGCTTCAAAAAATGTTATGATCAATACGATAAAATGTACAGAATAATAATATTTTTGTTTACTTTCGAGTTATGAGCGTTATTCTGATAATCAATTTATGTACTATTTTCTCCTTGTTTTCCACTTCAAAAGAAAATTTCTTTTAATTAAAAGCAGATTATTAAATGTGTTTTTCATAGTTTTAGGTTATATTTTAGCATTAAAAAATATTTTGATAGCAAATATCAATGTATTTCAAGAAATTTTCTTTTAAGGTGTACGGATACCTTAAGAGAGAAAAAAATCAAATGAAAATAATTGAATTTAGAGGACGGAAAGCGATTTCAAGTTCGAATGAATGTCGGTTAAACATTTCAGCAATACGCTAGTTTTTTGTAAAGAAATAATTAGCAAATTTGCTTACAACAGTAGATATGTATGACACATAAAAAAATAAGCGCCAAGGCAATGGAAACTCCCGCGTTCAATTATTTCAAGTTCAACAAGCTCATGAATGGAAAAAAAATTGACTTCAAATTCCATTTTAGGAAACGGTCTAAGAACAAAATATCTTCTTAAGTCTATGTGAATAACTGTCAATAACAGTGGTTAAAGCGATTAATCTAAACATTAAAACGAACGATTGCATGGTTGAACTGTTTACCAATAATTATTTTAATAGCAGGAAATGAAACTTTTAAAAGCTTAACATTAGAAACGGTTTGAAGAACATTTTTTGCAAAGAAGAATTATTTACGAGATATGGCATTGGGAAATTATTTAGCTGGTTAAAAACAGCTTAAATTATCATGAGATAAGTGAAGTGACTGAAACAGAAGTTCATCGGGTCTTTGTTTTCCCGCCTTTGCGGTTTGTAAACAACTTCGTTGCAATTATTTTACCTATGCATTCCAAGACATAAATGAAGATAGCGAATTTTTAGTTTACCAGGCTGAAATTGATTCAATTTTTTTCAGAGATAAGAATAATAAGAATAAACTTCATCAAAAGGACAATAAACGACTGGAAAAGAATTTTGACATTCACATTTTACAAATTCCGTGTTAAAGAGTAAAACCACTTGTCTGAAAATATAATCGAGAGAAAACTCGAAGCAATTAAATATTAAACACATTAACTACGTGAAAATTTAATAAAATATATTTAATTAAGTTTCCATTAAGTGATTTAAACAATATTTATAAGTTAAATATAAATTATTCTTCTATCCTCTCTTCCAAAATGTCAATTGAACGACACAAAATCGGTATATTATAAATTTTGCAATATGTAAGCACTTCCCTCTCTGTCACATTCTAAAAAAATTTCGATAGAGTCGAGTACACATACAAAAAAGTTGAAGTGATGAACAATAGATATAAAACAACTCAGTGGAGAACATTAAAAAAAAAAAAGGTGGCCTGTTCCATATTCTACACATGTGGAATCCAGAGCAATCTTCAATTGAATTCATTTATGCGTGTTTTCATAACTCTGCGCTAATTATTTACCTATTGTTGTAATTTTGTGTTATTTTTAATAGATTAATCTTTAAAAAATAATTTCTAATTTTTTTTTGTGTCACCTTTGTGTTGTACTTTTGCCGAAAACGTAGAATTTATTTTCTAAGAGAGAGATCACGGAAAAAATTACAGATTTAGTCCATGCATCGGCATATAAATACGCTCTCTCCTAAATTAGTGCTTAAAATGTAACAGTTTTTAAAAATAACTCTTTAATATGTACCAAAAGTCATCAGAATCTCTATCCTTTTGAAAACTTATAAAACAAATTTTTTTAAGAACCCAAACATATTTTTTATAAACTTGGAATATATATTTTCTGTAATGTTTAGGATTTGAAACATTTTTTTAAAATTTCTTTCATTATTCTAGGTTTTGCTTCGAATAAAACTTGAAAAGATTTTTTTTTATTCTATACAATATTAAAATTATTTCAATACGTAATCAATCAACCAATCTTTTAGAATTTTAAGCAACTGATTGAAATAAACAAACAATTATAAAGCATTAGATTATGAAGATACATTAAAATAACAAATTTAGATAACTGTCACTATAAATATATTTCTTTTCAAGTTTTCTAAAGCAGTTTAAGAACTTTTCGACAAAAATTTGTTTTAAATTCAAATTGCAAAAAGTTTCATTCCAACCTGTTTCGTTTTTTTTCTATCTATAATCTTGATGCGTTGCTCGAGCTCGAAGATTTAGCGGATGGCTTTAAAAATCTGGTGGGAAAACCCCACAGACACGGTAAAGGAACACTTCCATCTTGTTCCTCCTTCGAAAGTTCCGACTGCGTCTTCCACCAATGAAGCTATAAGAATAAGATTTGACCCGTACAACGCTCATGAGGTTTAGAAGTTATATAGATGGAACCACCTTCGTTGCATTAAGAACTCGATTAATCCAAATTTCTCTTCTTGTAACTTGAATAAAAATGAAATATTTGATTTTTTCTCAAAAATTTGGCCGAATCCCCCAGATAATGTCCATTTACCTATCCAAGAATCTTCGAATCGGCTTCCTATTGTCGAGCTCCTCAACCCTGAATTTGTAGAAATTTGTTTATAAGGGGCTGAGAATTCTGCTCCTGGACCGGATGCAATCGCCTACCGCCATTGGAGAGAAATTGATCCACGATGCCTAATCTTGTCAAAGATTTTTAACCTTTGTCTCAGATTTGCCAACATCCCTAACACGTGGAAAATCTCGAATAGCATCCTGATTCCTAAAACAGGTTCCTCAGAGGAACTTGAGAATTGGAGGCCAATCACTGACTCTCGAACACCATCTACAAATTGTTTAAGGAATGTCTTACCCATAGACTTCAAGATTGGTGTTCAATTAACAATATTTTCTCGCCAGCACAAAAAGGGTTTGCAGAGTTAACATTTTATATCAAAATTTCAATGATGGGTACGTTTTTCACAGGTTGTGCCGGAGAAAGGGTGGAAAGATAGAAAAGAAATAAAAAGAGAAAAAGTAAGAGAACACGAATCTTGAAAAGGAGTATAGGATGCATCGAAATTTGATTTTAATTTTGATATTTGGAAAAGTATCTCTATCCCACGAATTTAAAGTTTACTTCTCAAGCCTATAAGCAACATAACAAAAATTCACAACTCGTTTATCTTTAAATCAAATGATTTATTTTGTCTTCGAAACTACTGTTTTTGTTTCAAACAAAAATAAAAGTAATCTGAGAAATAAGAAGTAACAATCTTTTAAAATAAAGTAGACGCTGATTGATTAAATAGGTTTTAAGGAACATAGAGCAAAAAAAGACTATTTTTCCTTTTGCAAATAGCTTTTTACTCCAATAAAAATTTCAGTAACAATGTTACTCACATAACACACACACACGCACGCACACACACACACACACACACACACATATATGTGTGTGTGTGTGAGAGTGAGTGAGAGAGAGAGAGAGAGAGAGAGAGAGAGTGAATTTTGAACCTCAGTCAAGTGACGAAGACAACACGTGAGCTGGCACTTTCCACTGAAAACTTCCGCACCACACCAACAGGGGACTTAGAGCCTCGACAGATTTATATTGTATATAATGTTAATTAGCCAATTTTCAATGAAACAAAATCTCAATGAGAAATGCAGTAAATTATCAAAAAAACCATGCAAATTTAAAAAATTCATAAGATTATTCTGAAATAAACACACACAAACACTAAATATTATATGGAAAAAAAAAAAAAAAAAAAAAAAACTGAAGCTTAATAAAAAAAATATACTTTTGTGCATACATACACTTTTTTGATTCTTTGTTTATTAAAGCCGCAGAAGCAACGCGAGGGCTATTGGCGACGGACTCACAATTTTGAACCTAAGTCAAGTGACGAAGACAACACATGAGCTGGGACTTCCCACTGAAAACTTCAGGACTACGCCAACAGGACTTGGAGCATCGACACACACACATTTTTGTAAATATTAACGCTTTTTAGGTAAAATTTTTAATTGGTGTTAAAATATTTTGGATGATTATTGAAGTGTATTTTGATGAGTAATTGAATATGTTTCCTTTGTTTACCTTCTTTCTTTTTTCGTGCGGTTGAATTTCTGATAGTTTGGTTTATTACCATCTTTTTATAATGTACTTCAATGAAGTGTGATGATTAGATCTATAATTACCAGTATAAACACACATTATGCCATTCCAAAGTATGGAACAAAGAATGGAACATTTTCTTCATTTTCAGAAATTTTGGTTTTTCAATTACTATGCTTTGTTTTAAATTGTTCGATTTTTAAATTGTTAGTATGATTGTTTAAGGTTTTAATATAGATAGTATGATTATTTAAGTAAATTTCTGTTTGATTTTCATGCGTATTTTTCTATTTGATTGATTGTTTGGCTTTTCCCCTCTCAGTTGTTTTTGTTAAAAATACTTTCAAAATATTATATATATAAATGTTAATTTCCGACCAACTTTAAAAACTACAACCATTTCTGCATTGTAGTACTATGTCAACAAAGTACTTATGCACGGAAAATATTTAACCGTAAAAGAAAAAAAAAATTTACGAATGGGATCAAACATCACACAAATGGAGAAAAAACACAAATAAATTCAGAACGAAAGAGATGTTTTCTTTTATGTGCAAACACGTTACGATAGAAATGTTATTCATCACATCCTTTTCAAAAATACCTTTTTACGTAACTAACACACTTTCAAGTTCTTTGAAACGCTGTTTTTTTTAACCTTATTCACATTGTAGATAAAATAATTTGGTCAGGATTACCATTTTCATAAGAGTCAATACTAAGTTTAACACAGTTGGACTATTCGATTTATACATTTAATTATTAAGCCAAAATAAATAAAAATAATAAAAACGATTTATGACACACATTTATATTTACCACATTTTAACACGGCGTTCTGTCAAATTTACGATTTGAGAAATAAATAAATAAAAGGAATATACAATATAAATAAATATTTATTTCTTAAGTAAATCCTTTAATTCTGTTCTTTCTCCCAATAAACTGTTATTTTCTTAAATAGCGAAGCGTCTAATATTGTTGCTTAAGGTTCCCGTCTACCCGCCATTTTGATTTCGCGGACGTAATGTTAATCCTATGGAATTTCGACTTTAATTCTCCCATCTTTACTATTAGATCGATTTGAATGCAATAAAGTGCATCTGAAAAAGCAAAAAATAATGAACGCTTCTGTGGAATCACTTTTTTCCTCCGATTTTTAAAAATATTTGAAAATTTTCTTTAAAGACCGAAAAACTCAAAAACGAATAATTAAAATAAGAATAAAAATATTTTTAAAAATCTTAGGAAAAATGTAATTCCACAGAAGCATTCATTATTTTATGCTCTTTCAAATGCCCTTTATTGCATTCAAATCGATCATATAGTAAAGATATGAGAATTAAAGTCAGAATTCCATACGATTAACATTAAACTGACGAAATCAAAATAGCGGGTAGACGGGAGCCTTAAGGAATTAATCAAACAGTGTTATAAATCAATTTCTTTTGTTATTAATGCGTCCTTTTTCTTAAGCTTTTTTTTTTTTTTTCTTTTTCAAATTTCATTTCTGGTTAAAAGCAATGTAACATTAAAAATAAAGTCCATATTAGTGGCAGCGAATGGGAATTAGAGATGGTAGAAAATGGAAGGAGTGAGTATAAAAATAATAAACAAATTAAAAATGAGCAACATATTTAGATTGCTTAAGTTTGCTAGTTAAAGCAGTAAAATTAAAGTTGAAAAATGTTCTATGCAAAGTTTGGCAAAGAACAGATTTAGGTACCCAATTTTTTTTTTTTTTTTTATATATATAAATTTATTTTTATTCGAATCTTCCATACAAAGGTTTGTGATAGCTAAATACACTGTCATATGCTCCACACAATTTCAAATAAATTTTAAACTTTTAGTAGAAAATATAACGTCGATTGTAGTATTTCTACATGCAGTATAATGCTTACGATTGGTTCGTAATTCTAAATAGATTATTTTAAAGTCTTCAATAAGTTCTTCTTGTCCATTTGCAAAGTTTATATTTAATTCTCCTGCAAGTACCGTTTTTATTCGATCATACGAACAATATTGTTCCTGGGGGAGCGTACAAAAAAAGCCAATTGCATTTTTTACTATAAACACCAAACAATTATAATTTGCCGAAATAGGACGAGGGAGTTTGCTCATGGTCTTGTTATGTGTCCCATTATACAACAAAATACGCAAGAATTCTTACAGTCTCCTTGTGCTAAATGACATTTAATTAGGTGCTCAAAGCAATACAATTAATTACATTACAGGAAGAAAGAACAATGTAAAATAAGTTTTTCAGAACTATATGTTTAGTCTCTCTATTTTAAAACAACGTTAAACGTCTTTGTTTTTGCCTGGCATAAGTTTCCACACATTCATCCCACCTTGGCTAGCCTGCCTCGCAACACATTTGCACCTGCAGTGCTTAACGAAACGGTTTGCCGTGACGCACAAGTCTCCGCTAATTTCGAAGAAACAAAAATAAAGAACATTTTTAAAACTCCATGCAAAGTTTTACAAAGAACAGATTCAGACACTAAGGTGCATTTTTTTTTTTTTTTTTTTTATAATTATTATTGAATTATTCAACTAAATATAAAAATTAAAGTAAACGATGAAAAATCGAAAAATGTAGGCAATAGTCCGATATAAAATTAAAGCAAACAATAAATTATTAAATTGAATATATTTGAGTTAAATGTAAGGAAAATTGAAGTAAACGATAAAAAGTTGATCAGGTACGTCAAAAGTGATCCACCTAAAACAATACCCCTTAGGTGACTGATAATAGTAAATCAATATTAAAATAATTTGACCCCAAAGCATTCCAAGATAGAAGCCAAACTAAAAAGACGTAGTTTGAAATTCTTGCGGAAAAAAAAAGGCTTCCTCACAGCTTAAATTTATTTTCAGTCATACCTTGATTCCAGTTAAAATATGATTTAAGGTAATACATAAATCGATAAGTAAAAAAAATACTGTATTATTATCATATTTGTTTTACCTCAATCCAATAAAAAAATTGGGGGAAATTTATTACGATATATTTTTGAAAATTGTGTTCATTAGTAGTGAAAGCAGGTATCAGACATGTATTGCATATATTTCATTTCAATCCAATAACAAATTCAGGACAAATTTATTACGACGAATTTTTGAAAATTAAGTTCATTACTGGTGAAAGCAGATATAAAAAAAAAAAACGCAAAAGCAAGGTAAATTTTTGGAAAGTGGTCAAGTACGACATTTTTGGGTTAACTAAAAAAATGGCCCCTTGAGTGGCTAATAATTAGGTGATGACCACAAGATTTGCACAAATGTTTTCTCTATAATTCCTAGTTTTAAGCGGCTGAAATAGAATAAAAATTTAATTTTCTGCCTCAAAAAAAAAAAAAAAAAAAAAAAAAAAAGAGGACGGCCTCTTCTTCTCTTCTTAATCGCCGGCACCGTCAATAAATAAAAATCTTCTTTAACTGAATTCATTCGCCCAATAATTCTCCCCCCCCCTTCCTTAAATTCTGAAAGACAATTCAGAAGAAGCGAATAAAACATATTACCAAACAGGAATAAACCAATTACTTTATAAACAAATTTAATTGTAATTAATGCGTAATGTCTTAAACTTTTTATTTAAAAAATATTTTTTTTAGTAAAAGCAATGCAGCTTTAAAGAACAAAATGATTCATATCATGAAAACAGTTTTCTATTAAGCAGTACAAAACTACACACATCTTTACAAAACTAAACAAAAATCTGAACAAAATTTACGAAACCCTTTTTTCACAACTTGTAACTCGTTCTTTCTCTTCAGCAACTGAAATATATCACCATTAAATCCGGCAATATGAACATATTACGATCATGTACATGGCGAAATGACACGGACAAGACATTTATTGTTCGTATAATGGCGGCTCTGAAATCCCATCATTTCCCCCTTCTTTCTCGTCACGGAACGATCATCAAAGAAAAAGAATTCATACATCAAGTATTTTTCTTTTTAAGATCGGAACAAAATATTGATAAACGGCTATTCATTGTACCAAATATACCATACTTACCGCCGATCGATATGAACCGACTGCAGCTTTCTCACGAAGATGATCCAATGATGTGGCCTTGGAACAAAAGCTCATTAGTTCGCGGTTTTTCTTATCCGATGTCTTCCGATTACGTCTATAATGAGATTGATAAAACTGCAGAAAACGTATCTCATAGAAAATGATCAATATCGAGGTCTTTGACTCTCAGTTCTATCATTAATAATTTGGTGACGTCGAATTTTGTCTTCGGTTTTAGGACGAATTACGAACACGATTACGTGAACAACATTATTCCATAAGAACGCCGATTAAATCGAGATTAATACAATTAAAGTAACATGTTTCATTGTGATAAGTTATTTAATCTCGATCCTACATCATTTTAGAAATTAATCCTCATTGGTTTTGATTGTAAGGACTTTTTATGCTAAAAGGCAGTATTCGACAGTAATATATAGTATTCGAAAATTAATAAAATTGCATATATTTGAAAACAAAATTGACTTTATCTAGCTTAGTTTTATTAATGTCACACTGGAAGTAACACGAGGGCTATTGGCAACGAACCTCGTAATTTTGAGCCTCGCTCAAGTGACGAGGACGACACCCGAGCTGGCACCCCCTTCTCCTAACTTCCACACCACGCCAACGGGAGGATTTTGGACCCCGACAGATTTAATGTGCATCAGCCCCGGCTACACGGCTGGTGGCCAAGGTTCGAACCCGTGACTCAACGAAAACCGCCGACCACGAGTCTGAAACCATGACCACTAGGCTACTGTGGCCACGACTTTATCTACCATTCAGGGCGTTTAGACCAGCAGCTTGAGTTATATTTTAAAAATCTTGAATATTTCAAAAAAATTTTATACTATTTCCAAAATTCATCTTCAATTTCAATCAGTTTTAATAGAAGTACGGTGGAATCTTACAAATCTGAAGATCTTTTAAGATCTTCAGATTCTTTATTGCAGACAGAAACATACAGGATGTTAATGATTTTTTATATAATTTTTAATTTAAAGTTGTACTTGATTGCTTTTCAATAAGTGAGTAGTAAAAAGTATTTCATGTAGAGTGTACAAATAAGTGACTTTTTGAAAGTTTTAAAGAGTTTCTTCGGATGAGGTGGGGGGGATTGAAGCAATTTGAAATAAAGATTTTGAGAAAGACATTTTGCAGCATATAATGAATAATCATTGATATTTCATGGGAAATATTTCGCATAAATATTTACAAAATGAATTCTGGTTACTCTTTAAAATGGAGTGTATTTATTTTTTCGCGCCGTTTTAGTTATACATAATATTAATAAGTTAATCATGAAGTTTCAATGAACGCGAAAGCGATGAATAAATTCGATGAATGCGATTCTCTGACAATGAAAATAAAAGCGATTTATACATAAGTTTTCTCAATAATTATCAAAATATTTTAAGATGGAAAAAATAAAAATCTACAAGTTTTTCAGCAATTATTTTGACTTTTCGCAATCTAAAAAAGTAAACATGCATATGTTAAACTGATGATTCTATACAATGCAATTAGTTCATAATTTTTTTCAAAAATAAATAAATTTTACTTTTAATGGAGAAAGTTGACTATGATAGTCTCTTTAGGAGAACAATTCTTGCAGAAAAGTTAATATTTAACACATTAATAATTAAATGTAACTTTAAAAATTGGGTGTTACATTTATTTTAAACTAATTTTTTTATAAACAGAATGATATATCAATTTTCAAAAAAGTTTCCTTTTTCCTTCTTCTTATTATTATTGTTCAGTGAATATTTAAACTATTGCATACATACATTCTATTTAAAAAAAAAAAAAAAAAAACGACGACGACGCACCAAGTAGGAGTTGCCCGATCGTAATGAAATTTCGTATGCATTTTACATTTGGGCGGAACATGCAAATAAATGAAATTTGGTGTCCAATGAATGAAGAGCGGGAGCTACAGCGCATCGGAAATGCGCACTCAGCAGGGGTGGATATAAGAAGCGATTCTCAATCCGATGGTCAAATTTTCTGTTGCATTGCGATTTAGGATACCTTTCAACAACTGAAAAAAAAATGCCTCGCCGCAGGATTCGAGCTCATTACGAGCAACTGTCAGTTTGAAAGAGGCCATATGATTGAATTGAAAGAGGCAGGGTGGGCAAATCCGAGAATCGCTCGTCATATGAGTCGAAACGATGCGGCGATTAGTAGATGCTGGCAAGAATGGGTGGACAATAGCAGATTTCAGCGTCAGGATGGTAGAGGTCGACCTAGGGCCACAGCAGATCGGGAGGACAGAGTGATTGTCAGATCAGCTGTCACAGCGCTTGATAAATCGGTATCAGACGTGCGATCCGCATACGAGTGTCCACCACGACCATTCACAAACGGCTGATAGAGCGAAATCTACGCTCGCACCGACCGCTACGCCACCTGCCACTCACGCCTGCATACTGTCGAAGTCAGATTACAGTGTGTTTGGCTCGATCAGGTTGGAATGATGCTGACTGGGGACGTATAGTGTTTAGCGACGATTCTCGCTTCCAACTGTGTTCTGACGATCATCGAAGACGTGTCTGGAGAAAACCAGGGCAGCGTGCCGATCCTGCTTTCACTATTGCATGCCCCACAGGCCCTCATCCAGGAGTTATGGTCTTCAGTACCATTTCCCTTGATAACCGGACCCCTTTGGTCGTCATTAGAGGCACACTTACAGCACAGCGGTACGTGGATGACATTCAGATATCTGTTTTATTACCTTTTCTTTTGCAGTACCCTGGCCTATTTTTCAGCAAGATAATGCCAGACACATACGGCACGTGTTACTATGAACTGTCTTACAGCTGGTCCAACACTTCCTTGACAAGCCGACCCGTTTGGTGACCGGGGATGACAGAATAGTCTCACTGTAGCTCATGCATGTCGTAAAAGGCGACTAAAATGGGTACCCAGCGTCTGGGGGTATAGCCGGGCACCCTGCCCCTGGGGATTATATCAGGGGACCTCAGGGACTTGCCTTCTTCAGGTAAGTACGGGCATCATGATCCCGAGGCACCTTAGTGATCTTTTTCTTTCCCATGGGGTTTACTGTCTTTGGTAAACACGGGTGACGCACTCCCGGGATACCTTAGAGGTCTTTCTCTACTTTCGACCCTCCTTCTTGTCAACCATTTTTTCAACTTCACGTCTAGACCACAGTTTAATTTTGTTTGGCGCAGCATAGCCATATCTGGCTCTTGCGCCAATAAACTTTACATTCACTCACTCACTCCTTGACAAGCTAGATCTCTCCCCAATCGAACATGTCTGGGATATGATGGGAAGGCGACTACATCTACTAGGGAATGTTGATGCCCGACAATTGGAGCAAAGTTGGCAAGAAATACCGCAGGAGACCATCAGGGAGCTTTATCACTCTATGCCACGTCGTGTGGCAGCTAGCATCCAGGCTAGAGTTGGGTCAACACCTTATTGAGCTTGTTACTTTGTAATTCTGATATAAATCCATTCAATTTTTCTGAAATTTTAATCATTTTCTATACCGTAAATAATTTTTCTATTTGCCAATTTTTGTCTCCATCGGACAACTCCTTCTTTCTGCGCCATTTCTTTTACAATGTTTTTCTGTATTTCACTTGGTGTGAGTGTGAATATATGTGTCATCAAATTTTCGATCATTAATTTAACCAACTTCCCATCAAGCTAGAGCTCTGAAACTTTGGGAATCGTTCTTACTCGCCTAAGAATGCAATATTTAAACGTTTGCGACAAGTTTTAACCAATATTTCAATAATTTTTTTAATAATGTAGTTTGTGTAATAACATGGTGCCATCTATGAAAGATATATTTAACTACGCAGAGAGTGATCTTAAAGACGAGAGAGATACGACGTTTTTTACAAAGTTTTAACTAATAATTCAATAATTTTTTTAATAAACTTTGCCCCCATTTAAAAACATTGTTTTAAAAAAACGTTGGTTTTTATCTTGAAATTTTTTTTCTTTAGTAATAATGCGTCATAGCAATCAATAATTAAATAACTTCAAAGACAGTACTTTTAATAAAAATAAAAAAAAAAAAAAAAAAAAAAAAACCACCTAAATTATTACCCCAATTTTTTATAAAGGTTCTCATTTTTAAATTTATTACGATTACTATCAACTTCAGTTTATTGCAGTGATATTATATATACACTGATCAAACAAATTTTCCATTTAGAAATATATACAACAGACATTTATAATAACACAACCAATTTTTAAGATTTTAATTTCAATTAATGATACAAACAATTTATTTAATGCTTCACTTACTTTTTTTTTTATCATTGGTAAAAATGAGGCTATAATTTAATTGTGACAAAGTAATTTGGTAATAAATATTAAAATTCCAGCTTTTAAAAGCAATGGTGCATTTATTTTGTTTAAAAAATGCTATTGATAGCATACAAGATTAACAACAAGGAAGTAATTTATTGGAAATAAATGATTTTTATAGGAGTGCCTATTACATAAATATTAGGCAACATAGTAGATCAACCAATAGCTAACTGAAATATGACACATTCCTTGTCATGATGTATTTGACTTCAGTAATCAAATTTTAATTAAAAACTTTATTCTGTTGAACTACAAAAATGTTGTTTAGTGTTAGGAGTGTGTATGGTTATTTTTAATGTTCAGGACAATGTTCTTTTTCAAATTTATTACATTGATGTAAGATAAAAAAACATAGATACACTACAAAATGCAATGGTGCAATCTCTCTGATACTCATAAAAAATTACATTCAAAGTTCCATAATTCTTCATATACATTATATTCTCCACTGAACTAAGATTGCAAAGTTATGTTGCTGTAAATACAAACATTTTTCCAGGTAGCATTTTTGATGCAGTTTAATTTTTAATTCAATTTATTTATGTTTAAAATAAAAATGTTTTATTGCCAGATGAAAATTGTATAATTTGACACTAATTTATAGATATATTTTCTAAATAAATTTTATTTATTGAAATTATGATCTCCTATTCACATATGCTAATTAAAAATAAATATCATGGGTCAAGAATTATACAAAGATACACTCAACACATTTTTTTTTTTTTACCTGATACAAATTCAAGAATTTATTGATAGTTATTAAGCTGCACTTAGAAATAACAAGAAGATTAATTGCAATAGACCTTGTAATTTTGAACCTCGGAAAAATGCAGTGCACATGAGTTGATACCTCTCTCTCACATGGAATAAAATATCATTAATAGTTGTATTGCATACAATTCGAAAAAACTTTTAAGAGTATTTTTTTTTTGCAAAATATGATACCTGCATAACAATAAACTCATTCATAAGAAAATGTAAATATTAATAAGTTTTTAAATGCAAATTTTAAATAATTGTAAATTTTTATTCAATTTTTGGAAATGTTTACTGCATCATAAATAATAAAAAGAGTAAATTAATTTAATAAATGAACACATAAAAAAATCGATGCCAAATTTTACTATCTTTGCTAAGCAATAAAATCGTTTTACAATAAATATAAATTAAACAGTTAAAAAAATGCAAACAAATATTGATCCCAATGTGAAAAAATTTAAACATCAGGCAATATAATATTTCGATATGATATCCATGGAGAAGTATAAGAAAACAGTTTTGGAACTTAAAATGTAATTGTCACAAGGTCACCTGAAAGGCTGTACCATTGTACTTTGAGATTAATATTATATTTATGAATCTCCAGTAATTAGTCAATTTGTGGCTCAAATGATTCCACTTCTGTTTGTTAGTTATTGAAATTTAGTGTGTGAAATTTTTTTTACTCGTTAATAAATTGAAAAGCAAAACTGAAATACATCAACAAAGAGGTAAAAATTGAAAACAATAAAATTCACCAACAAAAGTACACCAATACAGCACCTCCCCCCCCCCCCCCCCCCCGGGCCCGGCGGCGGCTCAAACAAAATTTTCAGCTTTTAAAAGAATACTACTTTATGCATCAGTTGGTTTCATGGAGGCTATTTGTATTATCATGATATGAATTCCTTTCCAGCTAGTTCTTATATAAATAGTAATCAGCCAAACTTGACTGCAAAATACAATTCATAAAAATATCTAGTGGGTCAAGATATATGTAGTAGTGGCTAATTCCACTTCATCTAGTCAAAGGGTAGACCAAAAATCTTCAGGAAGTCATGAATGGAAGGTGAAGTAATTATATTTTCTCTGTCAAGCCCCATACAATTTGAAATATGCATGGATGAGGCCTACGAAAATTAACAAATGTTGCTGGTCAGAAAGGCTTTCAGCTCTTTGTCAAAGGTAAAATTCCTGATGAGACTGACAATAAGTCTACTAATGGAAGTTCAGATGCCTCTATTGCCCTTAATGCTAAGGACATCATCAGGAGTTTATCTGTTACCCCATGAGTGAGCTGAAGGGGTCTTCCATGATTGCCGGTTTGAAAAGATGTGTACAGTCTAACAATCAGTAACTATGAGGATCATTCAGTAAGTCCTTAGAAATTCCAATAGATGGTGATCATAGCCTCAAAAAGGTTTATTTTTGGTAAGCATCATGACTCACTCGACAGCAATATTACTTGTATTCATGTTCGTGACGCCCATCAAAAATTCGTCATCACTTTTCAGGCCGATGATACTATCATCATTTTTTTTGGAAAAGATTCACTGGAAGCAACCTAAAATTTTGATTTTTGCTTGTTTCTAGGTGCATAATGATGAATACAGGTCTCACCGACAGTGACAACTCGACAGTACAGCAATCAAATCTTGGTAGGGCAGCAAATGACTACCAAATTAAAACTAACTTGTGAATCAATATCAAATTTGTTTTGGCTCCACTTCACAAAAGGTAGCAGTCAATGGTAATAATTTACCATAATAATGCCATTTGTCTTCAAATACACATACTATTTGAACCACCCTCGTAATTCAATTTCATAAAGGTACTAAAATATAAAATAAATCAATTACAAAAAAAAAAAAAAAAACTTTATGTTCAGAAAGATGACAACTTCCAATCAGACAATAATAATACATAAAAATAATGTAATGTATGTGGTTTTGCATTAACATATTTTCGATTTTAGTTGAATTGAAGGGGTGTACAGTTTTGAATAAATCCTACAATTTTAAGCTAAAAAGAAGAGATAAGAATGATAATTAAACTGAACCTTACTTTTTGGACCTCCCCATTATATTTAATACATAAAAATAAAAAAAAAAAAAAAAAAAAAAGAATTCCAAGATTTCAAAATTTTTTATATACAGTAATTTTTATTTCCCTAAATGGTCCTTCATTGAATGATATCACTATTCCAGTGTTCAATAATGAAATAATTTTATTGTTGTACAACATAATGAATTTTATATCCATTTTTAAACTTCACGTGGGTTTGATTAAAAAAATTGTAATCAAAATACTATTTAGTCTTGTTATAAAATAACCTAAATATTCTATTTCAATTTTAATTAAATAAGGAAAAATGTCATTTACTAAATCAATTTTATTTACAAGAAAAATAACAAACTTCAAAGATTCATAAAAAGACAGCAAAAATTTCTGTTTCAAAACTTTACTGAACAACATTTGTATAAGCAGACATCAATAAAATATGAGCATTACAGATAACAAGAAAATAACAATGCAATACAATAAATATTTCAAGCAGATTTATAGTGATAAATATTTATTTAAAAAATCCAATTGTACTTTTACAAATTGAAAGACACAAGTTCACACCCTCACCTAATCATCACAGACAAATAATTGCATAGGTACACTTGATTCAAAATTGATTATTTTAATAAAAATTGCAATATTACTTACAGATCCTTTTACAAACATCTAATTTATTTTTCTTTATAAAGTGTTCCTTTTAAATATCTGAATCTAGTAAAATACATCCACATTAAAATGAGAAAAGCACCAATCATATACAAATGGATGACAGTGCTTTCTTTTGGCATGTAGCATTTTGAAACTAGAAATGTATCTGGAGCAAATGCGGCCTATAGAAGAGAAATTGTATTATATACTACAATATGCAATATATATTAGGTAACAAGAAAATATGCATTTGCAATTAAATAGAACAACATACAAATCAATAAATATTAATATATCAATGAATATTTCAATGTGATTTGTCTATAACAAGTCATTAAATTATTTATGAATCCATTATACAACAACGTAGGTGCAAAGAAAGTTTTTACAAGGAATTAATATTGCTTTCATTTAGTAGAATTCACTCAATATAATCACAATTAGTGGTTTTTGTTTTAAACCATCTCATTACATTTAATGTTGAATGCAGATGTTTTCCAATAGTTATTTTATTTTTGCATATCATCATAATTATCATTTGATTGTGATAAACAATTTTACAATTAGAAAAATGTTATTTAACCACAAAAAAAAAAAAAAAAAAAATCAATATTTATAGAAATTATTACATTTACGAAAGAATTTGATTTATTAATGAAACAAAATGTTCATTGAGGAATTTGAAAATATTGCTTATAAAATTCTTTAAATATGGTTGTAAATGTCACTGATGATCACAGGTTCAATAAAATCCAATATTAAAACTCTCAGATACATTTTTCTCAACATCTCTGCCTGCCACTTAGTCTTCAAATAAATATACGAGTATATTAAAATCATGTAAAAAATATGCAATTATTAACCTTTTAATAACATTAACAGAATGCCTATTTCTGCTTTTTGCCAAAATGAGACAAAAAGAAAATTAAACTAGGACATTCCACTAATATAAATGAATAGTGAATTCTAGAGTTTCAATTTCAGTAAACTTTGTTTCTTAAGTCATCAATTATATATTGATTAATAGCTAATAAATGTTTTGAAATATGTAATGCTTTACACGGAAAATTAATTCTAAAACATTGAAAATAATTTAAAAGATTGTAAATATGTAATTCTGCTACAGACCCATCATACTTTTGTGACATATGAGGGTCATTCAATAAATCCTTAGAAAAAGATAGAAAAGCATATTATTTTAGATATATTACTTTATTTTTCACTATAATCTTCTTTTAGCTCTATATACTTTCTCAGGCATTTCTCTAATTTTTTTAAACCATCTAAAAAGAAAGATTTTGGAAGGTCCTCAAAATAGGCATCTGTTTGGGTGATGATCTCTTTGTTCGACATGAACAGTTGTCTGCGAACCATTTTTATTTTGCTCTATCATAGTAATTTAGTCAAATTTTAAACAAAAGCAAGTATATAAATAAATAAATGAAATTGAAATAATTATGTTCAAAGAAGTAAAATCCAATTAATTGAATAAAAAAAGTCGTGTTTATATAAATAAATATATTCAAAGTAGTTCAAAAGAAAGTGTAAAATAATAGTAATAATACAATTAGCTTACAAGAACAAAGCTTGGATCATTTTTATTTCTCCAACTGAATGAAGGTAATGTCCATTCTGGAATGCGATTTCTATGAATAGTGAAGCAACCATGATGAGTGTGGCCAGAAAAAACAGCTCTAGGTTCCAAGTAATCCAGAACCTAATATGAAAAATTAGTCTTAATAGATTAACCAACCTGTTAATTACATATTATAAGTATTATATTCATTATTAGTTAGAGAGGATTATTCAATAATTGCAACGACAACAAAAACACATTAAATGCAAAATGCAGTACTATTTTTTGTATGAAAATTTGTACCAAAAAAAACCTCTATATAAATAAAGTGAAATAATTGCATAGATTTACAGAGAAAAACAAATCATCTAAAAATTGTTTTAGTTACATTTGCAAAAAATAGTAATGTAAAGAAAAATATAAATGGGGGGGGGGGAATTATTTTTTTACACCTCACTTAAAATATCAAAATTTATAAATTGGGAGGAGGAGGAAGTTATAATTAATTGAAAATCAACTCATATTGCTTTTAACTTAATTTTAAAATGTAGAAAACAATTTTCATACTTTGAAAATTATATGTAACATGTGTATAGTGCATACACACAAAACACAATCACGAACAAATAATTTTATGAAATAATTTTTTGGTTGTAAATTTGCACATACATACATCTTTGCACATAAAAATAAAATACAATATAAACACTTTTCAAAAAATACTTCAGTAAATAAACTATAAGTCTTGATCAATCAAAATAATTAGAAAAAAGAAATTAATTTAACTATACATGAAAGATTTACTGAAATTTCGACAGCTTCCAGATATTTCAATTTTCTTATAATAATTTCAACATAATTAATAACTTAAATAAAGATTCATTAATGTGTTATTAGTATGTAGAATAATTATCTAGTTATTGCACTAGAAATAGTTATTACTTTGTTAGTAGAGCCTCTTGCTAAACAGTCCCAAAATTCTCTAAAAGGCTCATTAATAATTCGTGGTGGCGCAGAATCAGGTTCTTTGCAATGTGAATCAGAAGGACGGTATAGTGGAAAATGCTGTAAAATAAAAGTTTTACTTTTTAAAAGCTTATTTTTTATTCAAAAAATGCTTTAATGCACAGATATTAAGATATATTGATAATAATTATAGAATCCATTCATTTCACATGATTTCAAAGCAGATTTCATGACAATTGGCAATTCCAAATCAAATAGTAAAAAGGAAAGATAGAGAACGATGAGTAGTAAACAGATGCACAATAATGCTTGTAAAAGAACCTCTCATTGAGAATAATTAAATTTTAAAAAATGATGATGATATTCATCAAATTTTACTATTATTACAATTTGACTAAAAAAGTCAAATTGAAATAAGAGTAAGATTTGTATTTCTAGCAAATAATATTTAGCAGTATACTTGTCATGATACAAATTTAATGGCTGCCATTCCATGTTAAAATTTGGTATTATATCAATTAAAAAAATCAATATCTTAAACTTTATTATTGAACAGCATTATCTTTTTCAAAATTAATAATAGGTATACCAGAAAGTTCTGTCGGTTTTTGAAGTGAAAAAAAATAATCTTCATGCATTCAATGATGTTTACTGTGCAATATAACTTCCATCACTTTCTTATGATCTCTTGACAGTATGATGGTGATTTGTAAGTATGATGTTTGAAAAATACCATATCTTTAAAGAAATGAAGAACTTAAGTAGTGCTTGGTTGACATCTGCATCATTTTGAATTTTTTCTCCCTTAAAAAATTCTGCAGGGAGAGAAACAAGTGATAACCAGAGGGAGCTGGGTATGAGAAATTTGATGGGTGTTGTAGAATTTCCCAGCCTAACTCTGCAATTTTCTGAAAAATCGCCAAAGCAGAAATGGGCTAGTATTATCACGTGTTCTTATCGAAAATTGCTGGACTCCTTTATTCAAGTGCTTTAGTTCAAATAATCTATTAGCTGTCGGTATCTCTCTGAATTTAGTTTTTCTTTAGGTTTCAAAAGCTCAGAATGTATTGGACATTGGATGTCCAACCATGTTACAGTATTTTCTTAATAAGGTCAAAGTATAGTTTTGAGATGGAGGGAACTGGTTGTTTAGGTTTATAATATGTTCTTTTCGTTATGATAAGGTAATCCACTTTCCAAATTATCATTAAGTCTAAAAAAGGTTTGCTTTTGTTTTGAGCAAGCAGAAATGTTCATATGATGACTCAATTAAGCAAATTTTACTTATTTAACACTTAAGGTACCACATTAAGAATATTTTTAGATCAATCCTAACTCCCAAATAAGGCTCAAAATTGTTCTTTGAGTTAAGTTTTCGTGCAAACTCTGAGGTTGTTAAAAAAAAATTGTTCGATCATGGCCTTTGCAACACCAACATTGATCAAAGATCGCCATTAAGATGGCTCATGCTTGTTCTAATTGAAACTGCTTCTTCATCAAAAATTTTCAATAAATTCCAACATGCTACTGTAGTATTTTTTCCTTGTTGAAATTCAAATAAAATACATTGTTGTAAATTACCTTTATTGGTAATCAAGTGAACAAGATTTCATTTAATTTACTAATGGTAAGAGATACCTATATCATTTAAATTAGAACAGAAAATTTATGTAAATGCTATGATAAAGAAAGATAGCTATATATGTTTCAAATGAGCATGTGCATATATATTAAAAGAAATATCATTGGACACAACTTTTGAGTACATTTAATACATAGTCACTCTGAACTTTTCAGCTTCATCTTATTTTGGCATTTTAAGAACTCAAATAAAACATATATGGACATTGAAAGTCACTGAATCCCAATTCATAGAAAGCACATTTAATTTATAAATATTAGCTAGTATAGTAATTATCAATGGCATACTTAAAAAAAATGTTTTGTTGTTTTTTTTCACATTATCATATATTTTCAAATTAAATAAACTTAATGATTTTATAGAACAAATAGAATTTTGATAAAAAATGATACTTAAGATAAAAAATCAGAATTATGAGGAATATATATATATAAATTAAAAAAAAAATAGTATACTTATAAAAGTACCTGAAGAAAAATTGGTGGACTGTACAGTGGCAAAGATTTGTACTTTTTACATCCATTGCTAGTAGCACTTCCAGACTGAAATTTTTTGAAATAAACTGAATTGTCATCCCATAGATTTGTGCATAATTTAATTTATTTAAAATATTACCAAAGTAAGGAAAGTTAATTTTTAAAATCAAATTCTTATTAAAATTGTTTAAAAATTAATGTAGCAGCAAAATTTTATTGAGATTTTTACATTAAAATCAAGAATCACAGTTCCTAAAAAAGATACACAGTATTAATAACAATTTTAATTATTTTAAGTTATTTAAGAAATACTTTTCAATTAGATTTACTAAGCACACAAAAATAGTTTAAAATAAATATCAAACATACATGCACATGATAACAGATAATTTCCAAACAAAATAACCATAAGAAATTAATATATCTTCACACAAAAATTGAGCATAAATATATTATATCAAATCAAAAGTCGTAGAGTAATGTACAAAAACAAACAAAGAATTCTGTATAAAATTTAATAGTAGCTGAAAAAATTATCAATTCAATCTTAAATCACTTTTCTATGCATTAATATTTTTCAATTTTTTACTCTTTAGATGCCATCCCAACAATATGTGAATAATTTTTTAAAATTAAATGTATATAATATATTGGCTAATTTTCTGCTGCATCAATTCCACAAATCTTGGAAAGCAAGAACTACAGGGTTTTATGAGAAAAATTTACATTTTTTACAAATAATTATATTGACTAACAATTCTTTAAAAATATTTTTAAATGTATCTATAAAAAGATAAAAATTTACTAGTAAACATAAAGCTGTAACATTTCTGAAAATATAATAAAGAAATTTATATATATGTCTGTGTCAAATTCTTTATATATATATAAATCATTAATGTCTTATCTTTTGAAATTACTTAAATCAATTTAGAAACGAAATTATCAAAAAAAAATTTTAAGAAATTTACCATCAATAATTTAACTTATTAAATTTTTTTTTATTTACCTTTGCACATTTCAATATTTCAGATACTTCTTTCAGCTTATCTTCAGCAGGTTTACAAAGGAAACAATTGTCACCATGCAAGGCCATACTATTGACTAGAATAAATATATTGTTGTTTATTGTAACCATTTCCACGGAAGACGTATTGAAAGATCTCTCAAAGCGTTCTTTCAGCCGAGGAGATATTCTGAAAGAATGAAATTAAAAAATTTAATCCATGACATATATATATATATTTGCTCACAGAAATTTATTTTCTAAGTGACCTAAAATAAATTATATGTATATCTAATCCAAAATGAGAAATAAAATATCACAAACCAATCTGATTTCCCATAATCTACTTCAAATCTTTACAATGTTATGGGGAAAAAAAAAAAAAAAAAAATCAGAGTAATATTTCTTAACATATTTCATATGGATCACAAGTTTATTCATATTTGCAGTGCTATTTGTTACCAAATAGCTTGCATTTTCAGCACATCATCATTAGATATCATCTACTGTGGTCTACAATAATGATTTCATTTACTTAGGTGTTTACATCAGTAATTGATGAATTAAACTCGATTTCTTTTACATTTATCTAGCTAGTTTATTATAGCAAAAAATATATAATGCATTATCTGTTTCTTATGGCATTATTAAATTAAACACTGATGAAAGATAATTTTAAAAAAGTCAATGACATAATAATACAATTTTTACATTAAATACAAAGACAACATTTTTCTTACGATAATAGCATTAATAATAAGAAAAAGTAATCCAAGGCTTGAACTTAAAACCATTAAATTTAACATACATAAACAACATAAGCTGCAATACTCTGGAGATAATATATTCAGTAACCATACTTAATGATTTACAAAAAATTATAAAACATAAAATGAAAATTTTATGGTTGCTTAAAATATATGCTTGACTTTACAATGATTTTATTTCACTGATGAGTCCTACACTAAGTGGAAAAATCTGAAAAGGAAATTAATGTTCTAAATATCCAATTATTTCCTATTAAGAATTTATGAACATTCTAATAATTAAGGAATTCATTTCACTACACAAATTTCTAAATGTAATAATATTTGCTCTTCACAATACCAGAATGATTTTAAAATTATTATAATCAATTTCAGAGTTTAAATATATTGATGTAAAGATATATAAAAACAAAAAAAGTGTAGCATATAACACTACAGCTGTTGATTTAGGGTTTTCATTACTTTCTAATATATCTAAGTTTTTCAGCAGTGGTAGTCATAATAAACTGGCAATTTGCAAAAGAATACACTACCAAATTGATAAATATCATAGTTTAAAACAAAACATTTATTAGTTTAATGCATTACTGTATCTATTACATTTTTGTTCTAGTTATTTTATAAATATGCATATTATAAAATATAATTACTTGTCGATCAAAACAGATTCATGATGGAAAAAAATTATTACATTACATTTTAATACTGCTAAATATTATATCAAAGCTTATACAATAATATTAATGTCTTCCTTTGTCCTGATGTTTAAAAATTACATAACATCTTGATAATGAATTCATACCATACTCATTCCATTTCCATTGCTATACAATGGCTTGTTAACAGAATAAAAATTACTCAATTAGGAAAAATTAAAAGTTTCAGATTAAAAATTAATAAAACTTTTAGTCACATTACAATAATTATAATTTCTAAAAATACCAATTATAAATCTGTGCAATCTACACAGCATTTAGTAACATTAAAAGCATAACACCCAACTATTCAACAAATCACTGATAACAATTTAATGAGAATACATGATTCAGTTTTCAAACAGAGAAATATTTGCATCAATACATATTTACCCATAATGAAATCCAATATCATGGTTACCAATTACTACATAAAGTTTTGTATTTTCTGGAACACTGAATACACTATGAAATCTTTTAACATAATTATTAAATTCTATTTCATTACACTGGTGACCTTCATCAAAAATATCACCTGGAAGAAAATATGAAAAAATATCAATTTCTGATTAAAATTTCAATCATTTAAGACTGAAGTTAATAAAACACACACACACACACAAAATTGATACAAGCAAATTTCAGCCTAACAATAAGCATTTTCATTTAAATATTAAAGAAAAATTATAATGGAAAAGTTGCCTTTTAGTACCAAACACACAAATCTTGGTTCTACAACAAATTAATAAGAAGGATAACGAGGATTGCTTTACAACTGAGCCTCTATTGATGTGATGTGAATATTTGAAGAATGTACCTACTCATACTTTGTTTCCGTCAATGGACTGTGATTCAAAATAACAAGTTTTAGCTAGAATATTCTTTTGTATTATTCTAAAATGGCATTAACTTAAAAAAAATAAATCTCAAATTTGAGAAACATAGATTTAATCAAATATACAAACTTTTGATATTTTACAACAGTACTACATATTTTTTAATGCAGAGCATGCAATAGTTAAATTTTTTTGACATTGGTATCCATGATAAATAATGCTTTAACCAAAAAAAATAAAAGATCTGCATCCCATGTAAATAAACACATTAGATTAAACATTTTGAAACTTAAGTGAACTAAATTAATTTATAAAAAAAAAAAAAAGACTTAAAAACCATGTTCATATATTTTCAATTTATTTAACATGGAATGAGTAAGAATACATAATAGATTTAACTTCAAATAAAAAAATTTGAAAGAGCTTAACTAAACAAAAATGAAATCCCTATACTCATCATGACATACAAGTATTTATTTCATAAAAAAATACCAAGTACTTATATATTATCCACTGGCAATATGTAATGACTTTTTAATAGTTAAAGAATGATGATTTATAGAGCAAAATATTTATATAATTTAAATATGTTTACACCAAATGCTGTTGCTATATTTATTTTTTAAAAAATTCAAGTGGGTTACTGAGAGGAAATTTCATCACATTAGATTACAGATTAGAATTAAAGCAATTGTTTCCTTGGCACCATACAAATTCAGCTAGATATAATTCAAGATGAGGTCAGGTTGATCTTCTTTGCTTTTTATTCCAATGTTTTGTTGACCACTTCATTCATTCCACATATTGCAAGTGAAAGTCTGTCTCCAGATTTATGAAGTTATACAATGATTGACAGTTATATATTTTAGACAGCTACAAGTTCTTCCTTCATTATTAGCATATTAGAAGTTAGAATAAGTTGCACACTCCTACTTTATAGGTTTGTTTAAAAAGAAATAACATTTTTTCAGAAATTCAAATTAAGCCGAAAAAGGTGAAAGAAAAAATATGAATAGAAATAAATTTCAAATGCTGACACTGTTCACTGAAATAAGAATAGAAATTTTAAGCAAAGTTGCCATGAAACATTAAAATCTGGATATCAAAATTTGATACATTCTGTAACTTTGGAAAATCTCCCATTATGATTGTGATTATACAAAAGTATAAAAAATAGCACAATAATTATAAAAAAATTTAAAAAAGAGAAAAAATGTAACCTAATATGAACACAACTTGAGGATTATGGAGAGTCATTGCAGTCTGGAATGTTCTATACATTTGCCATTCTCTGTAGGAAGTATAAGAAAATAATTTAGTTTTATTAAAAAAATTAAATCGATACAAATAAACAGTTATAGTATTAATATTATTAATGAACAGTCATAAAATTACCTAAGGTTTTTTAAAGATCAAATATTTGATCCTTTGATAGAAATATTACTAAAAAGTAAAACTATTTTCAAATTTTTAAATGGAAAAAAATATAAACATAAATATCAAATTCTATTAATTATCAAAATTCATAATGTAATTTCCTAACATTCATTGTATATATATATATAAAAGTTTATTACAGTACAAAATACAATTAACACTTAAATTTATTACTTTAAACTCAATTACACATGTTAAATAGATCATCTTTATAACACCAATTTTTACTACTTTTAAAAATGTTATCAAACATTAAATGAAAAATCAGATATTGTATACAATTCATACAGAAATATCAATATTTTTAAAAAAAATTTCTAAAATACCTACATTTAAAAATATTAAAATATATCCTATTGTTAGAAAATATAATTTAATAAATAAATATTAAGTCCTCACCGTCTTAATTTATCAAACCAGTGGCCAAAACGTGGACCTAAAAGATGAACATCAGCTAACATCATTACCTTCACACTTGAATGTTTTGTATTTGTTTCGATTTGAGGCCATGTGCATTGTAATAATACTATATAATATATTAAAACCTGCAACATAAATATTTCTAATATAATAAAATTTCACACATCAAGAACATTTAATACACAAATTTTAAGTGCATAATGACACATATACCTAATGTTTAATAATAAAAATAGTTTAGTATGAATACCTCACAGAAAAAAAATAAGAAACCAACTAGAAGGGATGTCTTCCCTAAATGTCCCCAATTAATATAACGCATAAGTCGCATTCCTTTCACTCTTGTCATTCCATCTAATACCTGTAAAATAAATTGTTTATTCAAGCAAATTTTTCATGAGTATGGTGAATATAAATCCTTTACATAACAATCTTATTTAAGAATAATATATTTTTCAACAGAAAGATAAAAAGCACAAGCTTCAAAAGTTATTTCTTATGAATTTTTAAATACTAAATAGAACAAAAATGTATAAGTTGCACATAAACCAATTTATAAATTTATGGATTGATATGATACAGTTCCTTAGTGTTAAAACCTTATATGTAAGCATTTTAGTTTTTACTATTTAGATCTAAAACATAAACTAATATCTTACTCTTTATTACGAAAATACATTAAATGAAAAAAATATTCATTAGTAATACATTAAATTATTTTTTCAAGTATAATATAAAATTACAAAAATATTTTTAAAAATTCACCAAACTCTCAAATTATGATTTTCGCGCACATACTTCTGCACGTATAAATAAACATTTTCGAATCTTATCATTAAAAATGGTCTGATGCACTTACATCTTAATTTTAAAAAAAATGTTCAGCAATAAAATTTGCATAACAAAATTTTTTAAATAACATATGGCAGAATCAGTTGTGGTTAGCTTTACTACAACTTTTTAAGCAAAAGTTAAAGGTTTGATATACAACTAGTATAAGTAAAGATAGATTACATATTTAGAAAACATGTTAATCAATTTGATGAATTAGCAGAATTAAGCAAAACAGTGAGATAATTAAAAACTGATTCAGCTAATGATTCAATTTTTGATTCAGAAAATATCAAATATTCGAAATTTCGCTTAAGCTTAACTATGAAACCTTACAAACAGACAAAAACAGATGAAAATAAAATAATTTTAAAAATCTCCATCGTGAATCTGAAATGATAAATTAGCTTACATTTAATAATTCTTTTTTTCATTTTCCCATGATGTTAACGTTGCATCAATGTGTTTGTATTTTTTTCCCCACCATTCAACGAAAAGATAAACAAAATGTGGCGTTGCCAGACATTCTATAGAACCTTTGTGGAACATCTATTGCGTAACAATTTTCTTAGAGACATTAATGTCATGTGATAAGAAATTGGGTTCCTGGTTCGATTTTACCGTTACATATGCGCAGCTTAAAAGGGCATATCATTCTGCCTAGAAATTCTGGAAAAAGCAGAGTCATCTTACTGATATATGTTCCATATAAAAATAGATGTTTAGCTATTCGTTTAATGATTCCAATGAAATCACAGATTAATATTAGATATCAATAACTACATTATAACCAATTTAGGTTATTTAATTAGATAATAAAATGATATAAAAATGCAATTAAATCAGCATGTTTTGTTAAAAACTTTATTATAATACTGATGGATCAAATATTAATGATCAGAGGATATTTATAACACATTCTTTAATATCAGATATAGATTTTCATTTGAGTATATTTATTATCGAGTAATCGATATTTTCGTATATCGACATTTTGTTTTAATGTAAGAAAAACTGATAATAAACTAACTTCTTATTATTCTCTTCTTTATATAATACAGGAAATAGTATACAACTACAATTTCATCCGATAATTTCCTTCATAAAGTAAACTAAATGCTTAATGAGGCTTCCAACACGGTATCAAAAATTTACGTCTCAAAAGTAGATAAAAGGATAAATACATAATATTTCAAATAAATTTAATTGAACTAAAAATAAACATATTTTTGCCGTAGATTTCTTAGACCAAACTATTATATTTACTTTAAATTTCAAAACTCATTAACCAGCCCTAGGTGAAAGAAAATGCAAAATCCTGTCAAAGCAACTATTCTACAAGAATAATGCTAAAAATGAATTAATTTAAACATTTTTACATTATTTCTGTTCAATCAAAACAATCAGAGTAATAATGCAAGCATTGTAGCGATAAATAAACAATTTTATCCTCATTTTTAAAAAAATTTTAAAAAAAAAAAAAAAAAAAAATGAAAGTTAAATAAATTACACTCGAACATATAAAAATTAAAAGAATAACATCAAAAGAATATCTATTACATTAATACAAATAAAATCATATTATTTCAATTATTGTATATTTTTATTTGTTTTTAAGAATTGTCGAAATGGTGTTTCACCGCTGAGTTGGAAACTTTGCAGTAAAACACGTTTTACAGTTTCGAGCCTTTTCTCGTATTAAGGATGAGGTTCAAAAAAAATTAGACAGCTTGGTTCACCAAATCAGGCATCAAAAACTTATTTAAAATATTATTCTAGACCCGACTACATAATTGAACTTTTACCCCCTTCCCCCCAACTCCTAATTTCAGCTTATGCTAATGAATACCCAGGTCACTAAAAATTATAAAGTACCTCTAAAAATACGCTGATAAGCATCTAAACCTTACTTTCAGATTTCTTTTCTTTCTTATTCTGCATTGAAAGCTTATATTTTTGTATAAAATGTTTCATTCTAACAAGATTATTTACTGACATGGATTTGCTGATTAGTTTCATTTTTATAACTGGTAAATCCTTCAAATGCATTCTAGAATCGAGACTATCTTGTAAAATCTTTTCAAAATTTTTACTTCCTTGTTGTACCTCGGTAAGACACAAATATTTGTCTTGAATCTAATTTTATTCTTCTTCATTTAATACTTCGAAAAAAGGTAAACTATTGAGATTATATTTAAAATGATTAAATTGTGAAATTTTCTTTTATCATAAAAATGTATTTATTCAGGGTAAATCAATACAATGTGGTGCTAATATTTTAATTTCCGATAATAATTATTTTAATGCAATTTTTTTCTGATTTTATTTGCCGTGGAGAATATTTGAAAATGGCCTTAATTCTTGCAATTAAATAGTTAGATTCTATATTAGCTACTGTTTTTACTCTCTGGATCTCCTTCAATTTTGCAAGCGTTTGAGATATTGTTTTTTGTATGTAAGGATAACTATCTGCATTAAAGGTACTATTTTGAAGTTGTTCGTTGAAAACTAATACTTTTTCAGTGTTGTTTATAACTCCTTTAAAATAATCGCTTCTGTAAATCCTTTATATCATTGGTGTATTTGTATTGTTTTGCGAACCAAATTTAACTTATAGCTAATGACTTTTGCTCCTTGAATCAATTTTCTCTAAACCTTAAACTTTATCACAACTATTTGTAATTTTGGTTCATGAAACAACCGAAAATTAACTACACTCAAAAAATAATAATAATAATAATAAATAAATAAACTCTGATGCACCAAGAAGGAGTTATCCGATGGAGACAAAAATTGGCGGGTGCGAAGATTATGTACAGAATAGAAGATGATTTGAATTTCAAGAAAATTGAATGATTTATTTCAGAGTTATATAGTTACAAAGTAACGAGCTCAATAAGGTGCGGGCCCACCTCTATCCTGCATGCAAGTTGCCACATGACGTGGCATAGAGTGATAAAGCTCTCTGATGGTTTCCTGCGGTATTTCTTGTCAAATTTGCTTCATTTCTCGTGCAAGGTCATCAACATTCCCAAGCAGTCTCCTTCCCACCATATCCCAGACATGCTCGATAGGAGAAGGATCAGCCTGGCCTAGAAAGTGTTTGACAAGCTGTAAGACAGTTCTTAGCAACACGTGCCGTATGTGGTCTGGCATTATCTTGCTTAAAAATAAGGCCTGGGTACTGCAAAAGGAAAGGTAGCAAAACAGAATGTCGTCGACATAACTCTGTGCAGTAAGTGGGCTTCTAATGACGACCAAAGGTGTTCGGCTATCTACGGAAATGAAATCATAGACCATAATTCCTGGTTGAAGACCTGTGGGGCATGCAATAGTGAAATTGGAGGGTAGGATTGGCACTCTGCCCTGAGCGTCTCCAGACATGTCTTCGATGATCGCCAGGGCACAGTTGGAAGCGGGATTCGTCGCTAAATACTATACGTCCCCATTCAAAATCATTCCAACCTGATTGAGGCAAGCATCATTGTAATCTGGCTCGATAATGAGCAGGCGTGAGTGGCAGGTGGCGTAGAAGTCGTTACGAACGTAGATTTGCCTCTATCACTATTTCACTGTGAATGGTCATGGTGGACACTCGTGTGTGGGTCGCCCGTCTGATGGTTGATAACGATGAAGCAGGTGCTGTGATAGCTGATCTGATAATCACTCTGTCCTCTCTATCTGCTGTGGCGCTAGGTCGACCGTTACCATCATGATGCTGAAATCTGCCACTGTCCACCCATTCTTTCTAGCATCTTCTAAGCGTCGCATCGCTTCGACCCATATGACGAGCAATTCTCCAATTTCCTCAACCTGCCTCTTTCAATCCAATGTTACGACCTCTTTGAATCTCTGACAGTTGCTCGTAATAACCTCGAATTCTGCGGCAAGTCATTTTTTCAGTCGTTGAAAGGTATCCTAAATCACAATGCAACAGAAAATTTGACCATCTGATTGAGAATCGCTTCTTATAGACACCTGCTGAGTGTGCAGTTCCGATGCGCTATAGCTCCCGCTCTTAAATCATTGGACACCAAATTTAAAATATTTGCATGTTCGGTCCAAATCTCTTTGCATACGAAATCTCATCACAATTGGTCAACTCCTTCTTGGCGCGGCGTTTTCCCCCCCCCCCCTTACTTTATTTTTTTTTTATAGAGTGTTATTTTAAAAACATTAAGATGATTGAGGAGATATGATGTATAATTTTCCAGAATGTCCTTAATTTGTATTGCTTTATTTTTGCCTTATAAAAAAATTCAAGAGTTCCAGGAAATGCCAAAATTAGTGTTGGAAATCATATCAAGTAATTCTAGAATTATACCGAAGGTTACGTGTTACCAGAAGTTATCGAATATTGGAATATTGGAGATTCATATGTATGGATATCCATATAAGAGGAGTGAACAACGGAAAGCTAAAGCGTTTTTTTTTAATGCTGTTTGGTTGTATCAGTAATCTCTCAATAAAATTTAGCGTATTTTGAAACAGAGAGACTTGATTTCATTTGTTCAACAATATGCCATCGCTTTCTGATTAATTCTCGTCATATTTGTATTGTCATAAATCGAAATAAAAACCAACGGTTTTATAGGGTGGCAAAGTTTATTAAAAAAAATATTGAAATATTAGTTAAAACTTGACGCAAATGTCTAAATATTGCATTGTTGGGGGAGTAAGAACGATTCCCAAAGTTTCAGAGCTGTAGCTTGATGGGAAGTTGGTTAAATTAACAATCGAAAATTTGATGACACACTGATACACACACAGACAGACAGACTCCAAACGAAATACATAAAAACATTAAAACTAACTAAAATTTATTAATTCATTCGATAAATTAAATAGCTGGAATGCAGTTTAGCCCAGCCACTCTTATCGACAGGAATTATTTGACAATATTTTCCCAAATGTGGCTACCCAGTTCCACTTCGAGGACTTAACGTTCAGCCAAAAAAAAAAAAAAAAAAAGAGCCAAGTTTGGCAATTATTGAAATCGCGCCAAGTGGTTGGGCTAAACTGCATTATTAAAAGAATGTTGAAATATTAGTTAAAACTTGTCGCAAATGTTTAAATATTTCATTGTTAGACGAGTAAGAACGATTCCCAAAGTTTCAAAGCTCTAGCTTGCTGGGAAGTTGGTTAAATTAACGATTGAAAATTTGATGACACACTGACACCCGCCCTCCCAAGAGAAATACATAAAAACGTTGTAAAATAAAATAAAAAAAAGTTTCCTAGGTACTGTGAAGAACTCGAATAGCTGTTTGTGACGTTATTTTGATGATTTTTTTTTCTACGTGTCACTGCATAACAATATTCATGATTGATATAAAAATACATTTTTTAACCAAAAATGATTTAATCTCATTTTTAAAATTGTTAAAAAGTTTCCTATTTATAAATAAACAGGTGGATTGAATATGATAAAAATTTTGGAAAGGAAAGTCATTTATGATTATGTTATAGGTAACTTTAAAATATTATTTCTAATTATTTATCCAATTAAAATACTAATAATGTAACCTTCGGAAATAATCATATTAAAAGGTAAATTAAATTTTACACAAGAACCTAATCAACGCATCTCTCCTATAGATACAACACTTCCAAAACTTATATAAGTCTGTCCACTTATAATCAACTTTTTTTTTGTAAGCAATGGGTAATTATAACTAATACATAAATAAATGAGGATTTTATCTCTTAAAATATATAATCTCGCAACATAAAAAATAATAAATCATTAAAAAAAATATAGTTTCAATAAAAAGAAATAGGAAAAAAGAATATCTTTATGGAGATTAACTATTATGTTTAATAAGATTCACATTGCATTGACCACAAATCCGATAATTTTTGTATAAATAATTGAGCAAAGTATTTTTAGAAAAGAAACTTTAAGTAAAGTAAGAATTAACTTAACTGAATATGACTATGCAGATTATATGAAAAGAAATGTAGATTATACGAGATAGAGTAGTTAGAGAGATTCATAGGGACATTACATTGAGTCAACTGTGGGACGATATACTAATAGTGATACTTGACTCGGAGCCCCTCACTTGAAGATTACTTGAATCTGATCCAGTGAATAGGGTTATTCAGATAAGAAGAATTCCCTATTATATACAGTAGTACCTCTTTTTAAAGGACAACTTTATTTAAGAGACAAATTGTTAACGTCACTAATTAGGAGGTACTACTATATTCGCTTAAGGGTGCAGTTAGAGATCCGCCATACTTTACTAATTTGTTTTGGTATAACTTATTCAAACAGTGAATAAACTGGTTAAACATATTGGAATTGATCTTCATTGAGTTTTTATATCTAATATACCTAACGACGCCAGTGCGTTACACAGTCATAGACAAATTAGCAACAAGATCCTCCTCTCTGCTGATATATGAACCTGTACGCAAACAAGTAATATATAAAAAAAAATTTAAAGTCAATTCCTACTTAGTTCAATAAAGAAATTTTTTATTTTAGTTATTTTTTATTAAATAATTCCAATTAATATAAATATGTATATACATATGAAACAATCACAATGTTAAGTAGCAAATTTTTTTTCTCCAATATAAAACTAAAATTTATTAATTCACCCGGTAAATAAAATGATTAAAATGCAGTTTAGCCCATCCACCCTTGGCGACAGGAATTATTTGGTGGTATTTTACCAAATGGGGCTACCCTGGTCCGCTTCGAGGACTTAACGTTCAGCCAAAAAAAAAAAATCGCCAAGTTTGGCAATCTTTGAAATCGCGCCAAGTGGTTGGGTTAAACAGCATTATTAAAAAATGTTGAAATATTAGTTAAAACTTGTCTCAAATATCTAAACATTTCATTGTTAGGCGAGTAAGAACGATTCCCAAAGTTTCAGAGCTCTAGCTTGATGGGAAATTGGTTAAATTAACGATCGAAAATCGTTAATTTAAAAACCAAATCGTACCAAGCGATTGGGCTAAACTGAATTTTCACCAATTAAATTAAATTAATGAATTAATATTTGAAAAAAAACTGTATTAACATCAAGTGTCATCCACTACAAATTTAAAAAAATGTATTTTTGCTTGAGTGAATGAATAAAAAGTATTTTATTAACGATTGAAAATTTGAACAAGATATATATAGGGAGTGTGTGAACTAATAGTAGGAATTTAAAAAACTAACAGCTAATTTTAAAGTTTGGAATTATTTTAGTTTAGAACCCTAAGTTTACAAATAATGAAAAACTTGAAATTTAAGCAGGAAATGAACAAATCGTATTTTAATTTTGAAAAAAAATATTTAAAAAATGCATTATTGTATTTATTTTACTTAACGAATGATATATTGTGAAGGATTGATTGAAAATGCAAAGTTAATGAACAGTTTTCTCGAACCCTTATAAATGTTTATTCATTCATATCCAATTTCAATCCAGGCTAATTAATTATCACCAATTTTAGAACATCCGTTTGAATGGGTTTTTTTTCTTCCAAAATGTGATATAATAAATAAAAACTCTAAGATTAAAAAAAATTCTTGCACTGAACTAGAATTAAATGATACACGGTTTAACTAAGCATTGAAAATAAATACTAAACTGATTTAACAAATTATTTTATATTTATATTGCAAATGAATTGATCTATTTTTTAAGTGCAAATAGCAAATGCAAGTAAGCCTCGAAATTAAAGGATGTATCTGCTCTCATTTCCATTATATCGTTTCCTTTTTCTTCAATAAAAATGACTTAAGATTTTATAATAGAACAACCTAATACCATCGCATGGAAAAATCTACATTCATAAATCAAATAAACATATAAAGTAATACAAGAAATTTTTTTTTAATACTTTTAAATATGAATTTTTAACCTTATTTTTGTATTTTTGATATGCATTTAAATAAAAGAATTATCGTTGAAAAACCTCTAAAATTTGATAAGATTGAATTTGAAAAAGAGGCAGTTATGAGAATGGATTATCATTTTTAAATAGCATATAATTAGTAAAAATCATTATTGGACGGAATGATTTATAATTAAAGGATTTCTTTTGTTAACGATAGATAATTAAAAATTCTCAAAAGTTGCAAGATAATTTTTTTAAAAAAATTGAAAAACTAAAGTATATAAGAAAAAAAAAATTTTTTTTTTAAAAAAATGAAATTTGGAGATATAAATAAATTTAAACTTAACCTCGTCGAGAAAAAAGGCCGATAAAAAAATTCTGAAAGAAATACAAATGCATAAATCAGTATTGCAAGTTTTGCAAAATTATTATAAAATTGATTGCTAGCATTATATAAAATACTTTAAATTTTTCTTCTTTCGCTATATTTATCTATTTTCACGTATTTTCCTCCTTTACACAGATGTAAGAGAGCTCGTGACTTCCAATACAAGATATTCTTAAGTTATATTTAGAACTAAAATTGAATAATTGATATTGTACACATTTCTATTGAGGCATATCATTTCATGAAACTATAATGTAAATCAAAAACTCACTGATCACAAGATTTTCGGGACAAGATCTAAAACTCTATATTCCACTTTGATACAAATATTCCATCACACACGCATTGTTGTAGCAAATACTGGTTCTTTGTTGTACATAGATGATCAAAAATCTATTCACGACACAGGATGCATAAAGTAAGGTTTAATTGTTTTTATGATGATTACGGTGCGATGCTGAAACAATGGAAATTCGTAAAGGAAATCAAAGAATGTATTATTTTTTTCAGTGTCAGCTGGCTTTGAAAGTTATTTTGAATACGAACATGTAAAAGTCGAGCCGGAAATAATGAAAGCGTAAAGGAATAAACAAATAAAAATAATAATCAGAAATTCAACCGCGGAAAAAAGAAATAAGTTAAATATAAGAAACTTATTCAATTATACTACGAAATACTAATTTACACTTAACTGATCATTAAAAATTACCCGTGTGGTGGCCGGGTGTGAAAGAATAGTTCCAGTATAGCTCATGCATGTCGTAAGAGGCGGCTAAAATCCGAGTCCAGTATCCGAGAGTATAACCGGGCACCCTGCACCTGGGGATTATATCAGGGAACTAGTGCTCCAGGTTGGAGGTTGGGCATAGAGCTAACAACTCTTCCCTACAAAAACCCCATTGTTTCGAAATCTAATGAAGAAACTAACAGAACTGCCACCAGGCATCTCATATTGATAGGATGGATGAAAAAAAATCCAGTAAAGAAGATTCTGGTTGCAAAGTCCTTTTTCTAGTTGAAAAAAAAGGAAGTCCAAAATTAGGTGGCTTGATTTTGTCAATCGGATTTCAAGGAGATTGGGAAAATGAACTGGCACACCAAGGCAAAAGGCAGGTTGTCTTGGAGAAATCTTCAAAAAAAAATAAAAAAAGGTCTTGGCCCACTCTGGGGTGTTGAGTCAAATATGATGTTAAATCATTTAAAATATTGTAACACCAATTAAATATCTTAACTAAAAAGAGTAATATATATATTAATTCAAAAATTAATTACGAAGATAAGGAATCTAAAAATAATGTAATATAGAATACTTCCAACGACACGTTATCATAAGTAAAATGTTGAAACTTTTTAAGGAAGACAAAATCAACAGCAGAAAGAAATTACCTAACTCAAACAAAAAGCCTGAACAAATTGCAACAATATCAGCAAACACTGCATAATTTCATACCAATACGCGTGCGCTTACCTCCATGAATGAATTCGCCACCAAAATAAAAGTTTATTGATTGATACTGAAACCACACAAATAGACTGACTTATTTAAAGTTGACAAAATATTACTTACTTAAAATTACTTAATATATAAAATAATAACAATACCGTAATGTATTTAAAAAACCAAAAATTAACATATAAATAACTTCTTTAAAAAATAAGGGAAAGAGGAAAAATAGATCGCAAACAAATATTAAAAATGTGTCATCATCTACACTGAAGAAACTTATTTATCTAAAAAAGTATTTAATAAAAATAACAAACACATTTAACAACATAATAAAATTACGAATATAAAGAGAGAGGAGGGAAAAGGAAAGGAAATATAGAGCCAAGAATAAAAACGAAAATAAAATAAAAAATAGAACGATTAAAAATAATAAAAACAACCAATTAAAAAGAAGGGGGGAAATAAACAAAAAATGAAACAAACAAATTTAAAAATATTTTAGTCATTTTCATAATTTTTATATTTTAAATTTTTTACGAAAATTAGTAGGATGACAAGCCTTTGCAAAGTAATTTCAGAAATATTTAAGTTATTTTGAAAATTAATAGACAAATTAACTAATTTGATATTTCTCAGTAAATAGTTACATGATACATTTCTAAAATTTATTAATAGAAATTGTGAAAAAATATGGCACTTTATTTTGACATGAAATAATAATTATCCCTTTCATCATAAATATTACTAATAATCTCATTATTAAAACTTTTAAATTCACATCTAAGAAGTCTGCTCCATGAGAATTTACATTATTTTTTTTAAAATCAGATTTAAATAATAAGGATAAAAGTATAAATTTAGTATAATATCAGTATTAAAATTAACGTGAAAAACTTTAAGATCATCAATATATCTGAATAATTTAACATTTTTGTTATCTCTATATTTATATTTTAAGAAATGTAGATAAATATTAGCAAGCCTATTTACTCGAGGGACCTCCTTAAATTACGCTTTTCATTTGTTTTCAATTTTTACCATTATAACTAAAATAATTTTCTTTTAGTACAAAGTTAATGAGAAATTTAAATTTTTCATATGATATAGAAATATTAATTTTTTATTCTTCATAATTGGACAAAAATGACCTTAATTTGATCATCTAAATCTACGAAACTAAACAAATCTTCAAAGTCATAACAATAAATAGAGTAAATATCTTTATCACTTAACTAGTTAATAATATTGTAACTATTTTTATTAACAGTAGTTTTATCAAAACTCTAGTTCGGATCGACGGTAATTTGAACACGTATCGGTACATATCAGATATATTACATCCAGTGGCTGTGCCTTATCTTCGATGCCTGCCAAACGCCATCTTCCTTCAAGATAAGCAAGACCATATGGTGCACGTCGTGTTTAGACCTTCCTCAATACTTAGGGTATTCGATTGTTGATCTGGTTTACAGGTCTTCAGATCTATCACCCATTGAAAACAACTGGTCATGGGTCGCAGAGAGGTGGGTACGCCACCTCTTTCCAGCTAATACGGTTTATAAAAAGTGGCATAGACTTGAAGCAGCAGGAAATGAGTTACTCGTTTCTATCATCCAAACCCAGTTCAATTCCATACCTAACCGGGTAAGAGCCATTTTAACTGCCAAGGGTGGCAGCTGTTTCTACTGATTTCGCAACCGTGTAAACCCCCAAAATGCTAGTTAATTTAATCATTTTGTCTCTATGCCCAACTATTTACGTACAATAAATATTCTTTTGTATTTGCTTTCCTTCATGGTATTGTAATTTTAATGGCCAGTAGTGTATATGTATATATATATATATATATATATATATATATATATATATATATATATATGTAGACGGTGGAGGATGAGATTGTACATCCCGAATCTACGATGGTTTGCTCTTAAGCAAAAGGCTGGTTGTCTAGGTGAGTAATTCCATTACTGGATTCCATGATGATTTGTATCAATTCAATAACGAGACTCGACTTCATTTATTAGAAGAGATGATGAAGAGTGAGAATATATATACAACAGGAGATGATGAAGAGTGAGAATATATATACAACAGGAGATGATGAATTGACAAGTTCATCGGAGCAAAATAGATGTTTAACTTATTTAACCCATATCGGCGAAGGGCGCTGGAACGCCCTCTGGCGTTCGGAGTTTACTTCCGACGCGGGTAATGCGAAGGAGAAGAGAAGCAGAAAGTGGAGGAAAGAGAGCGAGAACGAAAGGTAGCTCAGTTTTGTTCTAGAATAGGTAGCGCTGCATGAGCTATCACATGATGCTGATTCATGGTGTCCTCTTTCGAGTATCTGAGGAACTGGTTTTACAGTACATTGGAAAATAAAATTAATTCTTTTATAATTAGCTGGAATAGAGCTGGCCTCTACCTATAATGGAATTTTCAAAACTTCACTAATTATACTGCTGTTTGTAGAAAATGCAACACCATGAAAGAATCATCAGAATCAAATGAAATTTAATGCAGAAACGACTTGTACTGATACAAATAAATGATGAAATTTTCAAAACAAAAGAAACAAATTAAGCGTCCGAAATCAGTATTTGGTGCAGCCACCATGCGCTGCAATAAGTGCTGCTATACGACGTGGCATGGAGTCAAACAGATGTTGAATATCTGCTTGAGGAAGAGAATTCCATATCGCTTGTATGCGCAACCAAAGTTCGTCTTTGGAAACTGCAGGACGCGGATCACGAGCGAGACGCCGACCAACCATATCCCACACGTGCTCAATAGGCGACATATCCGGTGAATAAGCAGGCCAAGGAAGAAGTTGCATGCGTTGTGCTGAACAGAAGTCTCGAACAGTCCGCGCAACATGTGGGCGTGCATTATCCTGCTGAAAGATAGCTCCAGGGATGCCTTGAAGGAAAGGAACGACTTCGGGCTGTAGCACTTCACGGACGTACCTGTTGCTATTGAGATTACCCTCAAATCGTATCAAATTGGATCGTCCATGATACGAAATCGCACCCCAGACCATAACTCCGGGTGTTCGACCACTATGTCGTTCAATAATACACTCAGGAAGGCAGCGTTGACCGGCATAACGTCTAACACGAACACGGCCATCATGGGTCCACAAATTGAAGCGTGATTCATCTGAAAAGACAACTTGGTGCCAATCAGCTCGCCTGTCTCTGTGCTCAAGAGCCCACTGCCGACGCAGCCGTCGATGATTCGCCGTGAGGGGAATCCTGTATAAAGGCACCCTTGCACGCAATCCACGGCGCAGCAGACGACGACGAATTGACGAAGCCGACAATTGTACACCTGTAGCAGTAGACCAACGTGCTGCCAGCTGCCTGGAGGAAGCTGTGCGATCATTCACCGCCATGCGGAGCAGGTGTCGATCATCGCGCTCTGACGTCACCTTCTGTCGTCCACTGCTTCCAAACTCGCATCACTGTGGAACTGTTCCGCTGCATACGAGCTGCTATTGCGCGATAGGAAAATCCTCCTTCTCGAAGGCCGATTATCCTCCCTCGTTCAAACTCCGTAAGTTGCTTGAATTTCTTATTCTTCCGTCGTGGAGGCATACTCAGGTCTCACTAAACGTTTGCCACTAACAAATAATCATAGACTTTTTTCAACGTCCCGCTACAGCACTTTATTTATACGCTTTCAGCATCAATTCAGAGGGCGCTGCGCGCGCCGCGCACGCGCGATGGCTCTGAAACTTTATTAATTTGCATAATATCCTATAATTGACATTTGCTGCGAATTTCATTTGATTCTGATGATTCCTTCATGGTGTTGCATTTTCTACAAACAGCAGTTTATATTTAATACTTTTCAAAATAACTAATAACGCAAAAATAGTAAAAAATGAATTTCAAAACTTTTCAATATTCTACATGGAGCAAAACATGTAATCAATTTTGTTTTAACACTTTATCATATAAGAATGATAAAAATACTTATTATAAAGCAGCATAAAATGTAAATAAGCATATATAGAAAATGTAAATAACACAAGACAATATTTAGAGCATAAAAAGAAAATAACATAGCATGGAATTAAATCAAACGAGCTTCACCAAATAATATCTATCTACGTTTGATATTTAAATGGTGTTGAGAGAAAAATGTTTTATCATATCTGTTTATTTGTATTCTGGAGCTGTATCACATCCGCAGATAATTTTTTTTTCTTTTCTTGTAAATCTTCCAATTTTCGGATTGTATTTCTTCTACATTCTTCTTGGCATCTTATCTTTGTAATTCTCTTTTTCTTTTATATTTGTAAATATGAAAGACTGGACTATTAGACAAAACTTTCTCTAACTTTTCGAATGCTTCTTTCTATAGTGTTCCAAAAACAAATAGATTTTCTTTCCTTGTGAGGTCGCTTAACGGTTTCGCAATTTTCGAGTATAGTTTTCTTCATCCACCTGAAATTCTTGTTCGAAAGATCCTATCGCAGTGACTTGAGCATCACCTATGCCTGTTAAGAAGATTTTGTTCTTCGCTAGCTTCGTTGGATCGAAGATTTTTCTGCTGGTATTTTCTCGCTGTAGACTGACTGTACTTCCGGTGTCGATAAGCGCAGTTATCTTCGAGTTGATCTTGACGTAGTTTCTCTTATATAGCAAGGGTTTCTAAACGCAACTTTACATCCAAAGCTAAAGCTTCAAGGCACAACTTTTCTTCAAATTTTAATTTTGTTGTGCTTCGGCAAGTGTTTCAAGGCACAACTTTTCTTCTATTTCTTCCTTTTTTCGCTGTTCTATTATGCTCGTAAACAAATTTTTAGTGAATTTTTCATGATATTTAGTATCTTTAATGATTAAGTCCCTTAGTTTTTTAACTGCCATTGAAGAATCAGGCTTTAGATCTAATTCTTCCGCTAGGATAAATATATCTTCCCGACGTCCTTTAGCGAGGTACGAAATTTTGAAATTAATATGTGAATAGTTAAAAAGAAAATTAATTTGAAAATTTATACTCTAATAGTTTTTACGTAATAACAACAACAAGTGATTTTAAAATGATACACGCTTATTATGGTGAGTTTCGTTTAATTAATTTGCTTAAATAGATATGTGTATCAAAATATACTCTGAACACAATAATGTAAATGCAAGGATATTTGGAATAAACTGTGAAAATAATATAAATATATGAAATTTCCTTCAGTTTATTGCAATATAATATGTTATAGTACTCCCTTTTTTTTTAATCAATTATTTATTATATCAATCTGAAATCCCTTTGTTAAAATTTTCCACAGAACTAAAACTAAACATTGTGATAGAATATAAAGTAATTCATTTAGAACCAAAAAAATATTCGGACATACAGTGAAATAATCAGAGAATAAAAAAACAAAATCATCTATTTTGAGAATACACTTTCAATTTGCTTAATTTAGAATTCACGAATCTGCCAAACCTATTTTTTTTTTTTTTATAAAGTAATAAGTTAACATTCATTGAGACGAAACAGTGAACATCATTGTTCAGGCGACACCGAAAATATCTCATGTGAAAAGGGAGAATGTTTACGTTTCCTGAAAGAGGAAGTCTAATTACTTATGCATTTATTCATTTCTCGCGTGAGAACGCTGAGTGATTTGAGATACCATTGCACACCAATTCACACACACAATAATAAAAAAAAAAAAGGCATTCCTAGATTTTGAATTCAAGTACGACAATTTGAAAATATATATATATAAAAATGCACTTAGAAAATAATACGTTTAATTTACTTTTTCTTCAGATATTTCTTTTTATAATTAAAAAAAAAAACATTACATGATGGCACTTCATTAGAATTAGACGAATTGTCCGAAAAATAAATATGTTTTACAGTACCTGGAATCTTGCGATGAAATGTTCACTCTAATACACTCTGGATTTTTTTAAGCGTTTTTTCAGGAATCGACGTCCTTTTTAAAGAGCATAGACTAAACACAATTTAGATGATAAGGAACACGGAGACACATTTGATGATATCGTCGTCGAAGAAAAACTGCATGTCTACATGTAGGTGGGACACACTCGTCGTCGCAGAAAACAAACTGTGGAAATGGATGAGGAAATATACATTTTTTGTAGTGGATCCGTCGTCGCTGGACACTGGCTATTCTTGCTGTAGAGGCATACGTCATCCCTGGACACTGACGATTCTTGTTGTAGAGGTGGATCTGTCGTCGCCGGACACTGGCTATTCTTGCTGTAAAGGTGGATCTGTCGTCGCTGGACACTGGCTATTCTTGCTGTAGAGGCGGATCTGTCGTCGCTGATAAATTTTGTATGCATCTGGAGTCGAACGACTCGTAAATTTAGCACACATCCTGGCATCTTGGATCAAACGCTTAAATGTTGCACATATCTCGGCATCTTAGGTCGAACGCTTAAAAATTTTGCACAGATCCCATGCCGAACGCCCATAAATTTTGTAGACTGTGGGGGATGAGGTTGTACATCCCGAATCTACGATGGTTTGCTCTTACGCAAAGGGATGGTCGTTTAGGAGGCAATTCCGTTGCCGGATTCCCTGATGATTTTGTATCAATTCAATGACGAGACTCAATTTATTTTACTTCGTTTATTAGAAGAGATGATGAAGAGTGAGAATATATATATATACAACAGGAGATCACGAATTGACCAGTTCATCGGAGCAAAATAGATGGTCGCCTTATTAAACCCATATCGGCGAAGGGCGCTGGAACGCGCTCTGGCGTGCGAAGTTTACTTCCGACGCGGGTAATGCGAAGGAGAAGAGAAGCGGGAAATGGAGAAAAGAGGGCGAGAACGAAAGATCGCTCAGTTTTGTTCTGGAATAGGTGGCTCTGCATGAGCTATCACATGACGCGGATTCGTGGTGCCGTCTATCGAGTATCTGAAGTACTGGTTTTACAGTACATTGGAAAATAAAATTAATTCTTTGATAATTAGCTGGACAATCCTACACACACACACATACACACACATATATATGTGTGTGTGTGTGTGTAATAATTTAACCTTAATTCGTATTAGTTTCTCATAATAATAGTTTAATTTCTAATTTTCCCATTATCTTATTTAAAAGTAAAGCGTTCATCCTTATTTCCTGATACCATTCCTTTTTAACTTAATTTATGCAATCACGCGCTCTTAAAACCTGTAATGTCAGTTGTTCCCACGGCTTTAACCCTAAGGTTTAGTAGGGATGATCCCTACTAAACCTTATGCCTGCACTTAAAACCCCTCCATTCATCACTCGGGATCTCGTATAAAAATCCCTGCTAAAAAAACCAAACAAGAGAAAATTCTGTCTCTTCTGCCCATCTCTGAATTTTGTACTGTTTATCCAACGGCGGAGTTGTATCGTGTGGAAATGCTCTCTCTGCTACAATAAAATAAACAATTAAACTTGAAATAGTCTTCAACTGATTAACTGTTTTTAAAATTTAATTAAATAGTATTATTTAAAAGAAAGGCATTTCATTACACACACACACACATATATATATATATTTCTGCTAAGATTTCAATTCACATTAGGTTACAATTTCTTTAGTCTTTACCTTGACAATATTAGTTTAAAAACACATACATGAGAGAAAAGAGAAATAGGAAGCTCAGAAATTCGTTAACAAATAGTTAATATAACTATCTCATCTCTTAAAAAATATAAACAGAATTTCGTATTCGAACCGTTTTGTAAGATACCTTCTCTTTAATACTTTCACTTTTTGTTTTTTTTATTTTCAATTTGAAAGTGAAATAAAGGGAAGATTTATTTGAATTTATTGTGCCTTAGGTCACATTTCTCTGATACAGAAATCGAATGTTTTCTGATTAAAAATGTATTAGAGTTGAGTTTTTATAATAATAATGTATATATCCATAATTAATTTTCTTGATTTAAATAGCTAATTTAAATTTAATGATACTATGCCTATATCGTATTGTTTTCTATTTAACTGTCAAATAAATAAGATATGGAGGGGAAAAAGCAACATTTACATATTCTTGTCAAAATAGCTGTAATAGAAATGAATCGAATACCGTATCGTCATGATGATGAGCTATTTCTTCACTTTTTTCGTCTACAACTAGAAAACGTTTTAAATTTTGAAGTGATGAAAATGAATGGCAAATTTCAGCTTGGATTAGTTGTTATTAAATTTTTTTTTTCATTATTTACGTCGCACTTAGAGGCAAACTGAGAAATTTTGGCGACGGACCGCAAAATTTTGAACCATGGTCAAAGGACGAGAACGACGCCTGAACTGGATCCTCACTTTCCAAGTTTCCACACCACGCGAGGACTTTGAACCTCAACATATTTAACGTGCATCAATCCCGCTGCACGACTAGTGTTTTGTGACGATTCAGCTGTAACATCGCCAGTAGCGAGTTTGTGAAAGTTACTTATGTACTAGGTTACCTCACGGAACTGACGATGTTAGAAAGTTGGAGTTATGTAGCCATGCAACGCAACAATAATAATTTATTAAAAAAACATTAAAAAAAAAAACACCGGTAAAAAACGAGTTTTTTAAGCATTTCTTTCAAACTTAGCACTTTGCGTAACATAATTTTTTCATATCTTAAATCCTAAGAGCAAAAGGGAACGTTGAGTCAAATTGAATTTATTTAATAATTAGTTTTAATAATTTATTTTATTTCACGTTTATTAAATTTATCAACTAAAATAAATACGTGTTAAATTTTTTAGCTCAACTAAGCATTGTAAAGTGAACGAGTATTTTTCAAAATGCATTAAAAATCGACGAAACATTTTAAAACCAAATATACAGTTTGTTGGGCTACGTTGCATATATCCAATAGAAACATTTTATTATTGTTGCGACGGATTCGGCAACTTGGCGAGAAACTTGGCGTAAAATTTACTTATTCAAATAATAAGTTTTAGTCTGTTCATTTTATTATTTACAATTAAATTATCGTATTGTCATCCAAAACAATCGTGAAAAGAAAATTTCAGCTCTATTGAGTGCTTTAAAATGTGAGGAAAAAGCTTTTAAAGTTTTGACCCTGACAAAATTATGATGAGAGTGAAAGAAAACCTATTAGTAAATTAAAATTAAGAAAAGATAACACCTGATTAGTTAAAAGAAAAATATTGGAATGAGAGCAAACTTCCTTCGTCATTCCAGTTTCAAGTTCTCCAATGCTTCTTAAATATTAGAAAGATTTAAATTCACTTCTTTTCAGCCGGTCCTCTCCTCCACTTCCTGGTAAACATTCTCAGTGGTCAGCGTTAATTGGTCATTAGACGCCACAAGATCGCGACTATGACCTCTCGACTACGGCAACCATTTAAGTTTGGAAGCTATTACTATAAAATCTCGAAAATACGCTGCTGTTGTAAATGAAAAATTCTTTTTTTAAAAACTTATCAAGGGGTCTATAGTTATTTTTTATTCACTCTTAAATATCAAAATTAAACTTATCTAAAAAAATCACATCTGCGTTACAAGAATCCAAATCTAGCAAGATTATGAGAGCGAGAGAATTGTATTAAGCCAGCAATAAATAAATAACAATCAAGAAACTATTAATAAAAGTTACAGAAAGTATTTTCAGAGGTATAGGAGGTATTGAAATATAGTTTAAAATGAATAGAAGCTTCTTCTGGACAGTGGCCCCGATATGAAATTACAAGTGGGTGGAAGGGCTGATAAAGAATTATAAGCAAAACAAATAACATAAAATTTTTTTTAATCAATTCCTACTTAGGTCAACAAAGAAAATTTTTATCTTAGCTACTTTTTATTAAATAATTACAATTAATATAAATATGTATATACATATGAGAGAATCACAATATTAAGTGGCAAAAGGAATTTTTTTCCAGCGATCTACACGCTTCGTCACTGACGGTATTTATTCCTAAATATACATCCTGTTAAATATCTTATATAGGAGAATTTTTTTTTCTCCCATATTAAACTAAAACTAATTATTTGAAAATTAAATAAAAAAAAATTCTACGCCGACGCTCTACCAACTTTGTCATTGCAAGACAAGGACGTAGTAGAAGCATTGGCTTGTTTCTTAATTCATCCAGTAAATTAAATGGTTTGAATGCAGTTTAGCCCAACTACCCTTGGCGACAGGAATTATTTGGCTGTATTTTGCCCAATGTGGCTACTACGGTCCGCATCGCGGACTTACATTCAACCAAAAAAATTGCCAAGTTTGGCAATTTTTGATATCACGCCATGTGGCTGGGCTAAACTGCATTTTCATGAATTAAATTTAATTAATATTTGAAAAAACTGTATTAACATCAAGTGTCATCCACTACAAGGTTAAAAAAATGAATTTGAATTTGAGTGGATGAATAAAAAAGTATTTTATTAACGATTGAAAATTTGAACAAGATATATATAGGAAGAGTTTGAACTAATAGTAGGAATTCAAAAAAAATATAATGGGATTGGGAAGGGGTGCTCGAGGAATATAAGGGCAATAGGTACACACACTCACAACTTTAAAATAAACACAAAATGGTAAATTTTCGATGCTTTCTGAGTGAATTTGGACAGAGAAGTAAGAGTTGACAGTTTATACCAAATTTACTGCTGTTTATTTTTAATCCTAGTTTATAATTATCATTATTATTATTATTATTATGAAATTTTGATTAATACCATACAATATAGTTTTCACCAAAGGAACAATAATACACAAGTATGAGTATTACAATTAAATAGAAATACTATTAGAAATCAAAACGATCAATGATAATTTCATTTAAAAAAAAGGGGCTTGTTTAAAATAACACCTAGAAGGGAAAATTTAACAAAATCGAACTACTGAGTTCACTCAGGGCTTTGAGTTAAATAAACTTGAGTTAAATAATTAATTAATTAGATGTTAGAAGCAATATTATAAATTAGCAATATAATCGAAGCAATATAATAAAAGGATAGATGTTCAATATCAAATATGTTTCTCAGATTCACTTACGCTTAGTCTATCTCTGTGTGTTTTAAAACAACGTTAAATGTTTTTTTTTTTCGCCTAGCGTCGACATCCTCACTGCACAAGCTACTCCAGCTTCGCCAATCTCCACTGTTTGTTGTGATGTTTTACGAAACTATTAGCCGCAAACAACAATCATGTCGCGGTGCATGGCAATGCATTTTGTGCATATTTCCGCTAAGTAATTTTTTTTAATTAGAGAGACGAAAGATAATTTGATGATAAGACAACAGAGTGTACAAATGTTTTGTTTATGTACCCAATTCTTTTTTTACACAGTAGATACGTTCCTCAGAAAACCGTGCAAAAAAAAAATTCGTGTAAAAAATGCATGCGACATATGGTAAATTTGGGGATATGTTCCAAAACTTTAAAAAATCGTGTAAAATGAAAAAACTCTAAATATTTACCAAATAGTAAAATTAGTAGTAAAAAAATTAATAATAAAATTCATTTTACATATTTGTAAAATAAAAACAATTCATTTTTATTACAAAAAAAAATTAAAATTAGTGTTCAGTGAAAATTCAATCTACTGGTACGTACAACATATAAAAATCTAAATTGAAATTAGGAATAAAATTACTAACTAACAACTATTTATCGCTACTTGATAACATACGTGCACGTTTCTTACGAACTGGATCAAAAATGCTATCATCAGAAAATGTGTCAGATATGTTTAGTACATCTGTTGGCTTTGATTTAAATGTTGAATTTCGTTCGTTATTAAAGACATCTGGTTTTTTTTATTGCTGTTTTAAAGTCTGTTATCAGCGGCTTTTTTTTTTTTTTTTTTGGGGGGGGGGGGGGGGGCAGAGGGGGGGTATAAAGGTGTTTTTGTGTGGGAGAA
>BMAW01093000.1:130868-183662 GCA_019974015.1 Nephila pilipes
AAAAAACACCAAGAAATTCGGCGAAATGAACTAGCGAATGAAATGCGTATTTTGGCATGCTCTCTTATAAATCCTGTTTTTCGACTAGTTCCGCCCTCATACACGTATACGCTTACGTATTCTACATACAAGGTTTGCATCTTTGTTTCGAAACGGTATTTTTACATTTCGTTCAATTCTTTTCGGGAAATTCTGCAAAATATGAAAATTCTCTTAAATTTGAACCCCAGAGTCATTCATAAAAACGAAGACTCTGCTGAACATCAGACTCCTGATGTTCAGCAGCTCCTGGAAAGTGAAGATATCGCTCGAATGGAGATTGGACAGCATCCTCTCCTGCTTTAAATCCCATAGAACATATGTGGGATACTTTGGAGAGACGCCTTGTGGCACGATAACAACCTCCGCGGAGCACCCAACAACTGAAACAGATGCTGATTGAGGAGTGAACACTCTTATCTCAAGAACTGGTGGACAATCTGGTGCTGAGAATGGAGAGATGATGCGAAGCAGTAATAGGATGGCATATCCCATACTAAGGAACATCTATCTACTTGTTGTTTTTCCTCCTGGATAGACAATCACGTGTAACGTTACTATGAGTTCAATAAAGCCTTTTTTTTTTTTGTTTGATTCCATTCTATTTGCATCGTATTCATTTTTGCGCTACTATACTTTCGTCATCCCTTAAGTATAAAATTCTGTCTCTCATTTCTGAATTTCATGTCTTTCAGATGATTTCTCGTGGAGTTATGGTAAAAAACATATGCTGTTTAAGTTTTGCACACCAGGGTGATACACTTTTTTTTTTTGTTTTAATTAATTGAATTAATATATTTTGAGTAAATTAAATGGAAGCAAATTTTAATCGTAAATTCTTAATCTATTTTATGAAAAATTACCTATACTTGATTGTATTATTTAATTCAAGTTTAAAACTTTTATATGCATACTTTTTGTATGGTAACGAAATCTCTATTATTTTTACAACTGGAAAGAAATTCTTTTTAAAACTATGTTTTAAATGCGTTGTATGATTTTTACCTGCCTACATAAATATTGTTATTGTTTATTTTTCAATGTTTTAAGAAAATTCTATACATCATAAATATTCTATAAGAAAAACAGTTTTTTGTGAACAGGAAATGAAATTTGGCAGCCTTTTTTATCCAATGATTTGTACTGTATTCTTTGAAGACTAAAACAATCTTGTTTATAGTAAAATTCGAGAAAAATTCAATTAAGTTTTATTTTTAAAATTATTTTGCAGCATTTTTTTTTCTATAAAGGCATTAATTATTATTTTTCTTCAATGATTGCTTCTTTTGTTGTTATTATTATACCCCCTTATCTTATTTAATACAAAATATTCATTAAGTTTGTTTGTTTTTATGTATATATCTTTTTCTATCAACTTTTAGTTAAATTAAAGAAATTAATCTGAATTAATATGTACTCTGAATAAATGTAGATTGAATTGCTTGGTATAAAAAATCCTTAAATTATGAAATAATTATATTTAATCATCAGTAAGTTTATTGAAAATATACTGTTAAATATTTGAATACCTACCACAGCTCTTATCCATTGCTTTCCGAATGTATTTGCTTCGAAACCCTATAAAATATCTGATTACTACTTGTCGATAAAGGGGACTCCAACACTTAACTTATCTAGAGTATATTTAGCTTTGTTAACTTAAAAAGGGGGATTTCATTTCTGAGGGCAATGTTTACTTCATTGTGGGAATGTTCTGGTAAAATATTTTATCTCTGCTAAAACGAGGGAGGATGTTTATTGATTCACGGAAAAAGGATTTTCTGACAAAATACATTGACTTTAGCTGATTAACATATTGGGAATGTTCTGATAAATTTTCTGATCACGGATTAAATAAACTATGATTGTTTGAAAATTAAGTAGCATCTTCTACGAGAACAATGATTGGCTGAAAATATTGCATGACATCATGCGTTTTTAAATATAATAGCCTGCACTTTCATCAACCCTTTTGTCATTGACTAAAATTATATCCCCTCAGGCAGCTAAAAATTTCGATACTTTACAATAACTATAAAAAAGTCATGTAACGAATTCTTCTAGTTGTGTGCAAGAGACTTGGCTATTCAATAACAATCAACACGTATTTAACAAGTTTATCCAATCCTTGAATAAACATGTATCAAAATAAACATATATGGGAGTGGTTATTTTAACTCTGATCATCTAAATATTACTATACGTATATCTATTTATCCCTTAGATTTCAAACTGTAGACTTATAACAGCAGAATATAATTCAGGTAGACTTCTAACCACGTGATAATTACGAATCTATTGGTTATTTTCTCTAATGGTTATTTCCTCCAGTCTCTATAGCAAGTTCTTCCAATAAACATGACTTCCTTAATATCTCCTCAATATTATTTACTACACTTCGGAAAAAAGAAAGGTTAATTTACATATACCCCGGTTTTTTCACACGATAAAGTTCTCGTATCAAAAATCCTAGTAATGTAGTCCCAGACATTTATTAAAGAGAAATGCTCTTGAAAACCCGTTACACTTTTGGCATTTTTAATACTTGGCCATAAAAATTAAAAGGACGAGAAAAAGGGGGTTGAAGTTTTGAAAGTCGATGAAATGATTTGACACACCGTTAAAGAAAATTTAAAAAAACTTGAAAAAAAGATTTAAATAGCTTGAGCAACGAAGCTTTGAACAATTATTTAGAAAAGACATGATAGTTTAAATAAGGTAATAAAACTTTTTTTTTGTTGATATTTGGTCATTTTCAGGTTATCGTGCACCCTTTTGTTTTTAGGGAATTTTTTTTATCTTGACGTAGATGTCATTTCTGCTCAAATCATAGATCTCTGTGAATACTCGTATCTTTATTTATTTTTATCACAATTTTTTTGAATTTCGGTCAGAACGTCGTTTGATTCGGCTGTTCCGTCTTGTTTGACAATTAATCACATCAAAACTACACAACATTTAAGAATTCAAATAAGGTATCTTCCAAAATTCTTGGAATTGTTAAGTAAACTTTTAACTTTAATCCAGCAGAACAAGAACGCTTCTTGGCTAGGTAAGAACAAAAAACTGATGCTCTGGAGAAAATTGACACTTTATATTTGATTTTCCTTCCTGGAGAAGATATCGCCGCTAATCCGATCTGCGACTTGACAACTGATTTGTTACATTTTGCTCAGCCAGTTTGTTATATTAGATTCGTACTTGCAGTCCTTCGCCCGATTTGCCCGTTTACCAAGGGCCTTGTTATTGGTCCATTCCGGGGACAATAGATAAGTTGTCACGTTAGGAATGACAGCACGTGTCATTTTGAAATTTAGTTTTATTTTTTACAGCTCAGGTAAAAATTCGCTGAAGAGGGGCTGTATACTGGATGAAATAGCTTCCTTTTATGACTTTTTTTATATGCTATTTAATACTCATTTCAAGATGAATAAGTAGTGACTGGAATTATGGGTATAATTTTTATAACTCTTTTTGAGTTCAATTTTTTTAGTCATGTGTTTAAAATGTCCGGATTATTTTTTATTGTATTATGTTAATTTATTTTGGTTTAAACGAATTTATTTCCTTTCTAAATACTTAATTTTCCCCCTTTGGTTGAATTGGTATGTTTGCAAAATTTTAGCTTTCATACAATCTTGTTATTAATGTAATTAACTGAAGTAGTGATCTTTGGATCTGTAATACTGGTATAAACACACATTTTCCATTCCAAAGTGTGGAACAGTATTGATTACAAAATTTCCATTTTTTTTTTTTTTTTCCTTTTTTCTTTCTTTTTTCTCTTGATTTTTCCAAAGTCGTCAGAAATTATTTCGTTTCTTAAATTGGTTGCAATTTTTAATTAATGGCTTATATCTATATTGAATTAATATTACTAAATATGATAGTATTTAAGTAAATTTTTGCCTTATTTTTATTAGAATATTTTTTAACTCAGGATAATATTTTTAATTTGATTTTTGGATAATATGATACCTTTCTGGGGTTTCCCCCCTTTTAATACTGTGCATTTTAGTTCTTTAGTTTTAAATAATAAATTTTTAATAGTTTTTAGCAGTATATTTTTGAATTTTTCGATTTTTTTCCAGTTTTATATTATTTTCCAATTTTTCCAATTAATCCAAAAAACATAGTTCAGCCTCTGGGGTTACCTAAAAAATCATATCATCATCAATAATCCTAAATTCAGTGTTCAACTTCTGAGGGTTATCTTAAAGCTCGTATTATAATCGGTAACCTTAAAAGTATTGCTCCGTCACTGGGGGTACTTAAAAGATCGTATTCTAATCTATAATCCTTAAGCCAATGTTCAGCCTCTGGGGTTACCTAAAAAATCATACCATCTAAAATCAATGTTCAGTCTCTGAGGCTTACATTTAAAGATCGTATTATCATCGGTAATCCTAAAATCATTTCTCAATCCCTGGGGGGTACCTTAAAGATTGTATTATAATCAATAATTCTAAAATCATTGGTCAGCTTAAGACCAATGTCCGTTAAAAATGCAGTGGATATAGAAAGCAATATTAACAAGCTATTACAAAAATTTGGAAGAAAAGAGCCTGATTTTATGATCTGTGTAGGGCACTTGTCTAATGTGTTGTTTTCTATGCATACAGTCTGATTCCATTAACGCGCGGTACCATAACACGCTAGTTTGTTTTACACGCAGTTTTATTATGCCTTCCTCAATAAGCACTCATTAGTAATATCACTCCCAGACATTGCAGCATTCTTATTCTTATCTTTTTTTTTTTGCATGAAATGCAGATAAATCTTTTTTCTTTTCGGATGACATCGCGACTTACTGTTAAGAACAGATATTAACTAAACATTCTTTCCTGTCTTTCAGTTAAATGCATATGAATAATTGTTTTGGATTATTTTTTGGAAGAGATTATTTTCACAATCTCTCGGTCAGTAGAATTAAGCTGTACTTTCAACCATTTTGTATTTTGGTCGAATGTTAAAATCTATAAAGATTTTTTTTTTTCTTATATAAGTGATAATTAAGAGATTAAAGGATTTGTCATTTTGAGCAACTGAGATATCCAATTAGGATGTAATAAATAAGACTAGCCCTGCAAAAGATTAAACAAAATGCATGTGAAAAGTAATCTTCCAATAGAATTGGTTGATAAAACAACAAATATCCTTTTCTTTAAACATTTTATTATTTTATTAATTTTTTTTTTGTAATATCCTTCCACCGAGCTATTTATTTACGTATTGTAAAAATACCATAAGTTTATTCTCTCACATTAACCAGTTACTATGCAATTAACACAAATATTTGTTACGCAGAAAATTCATATCGATGGAACTTATATAATCGATTACAATTTATATTAATGCTATAACTCGCGGCTCACTTAACCTGCGGTTTAATAACTATAGACTTTGTTTACCGCGTGTTCATGAGGTCAGACTATAGTTAAAAAAAATTCCAAAAAATATGTATCATACTCATAAACAAATATATACCCTTTTATAAAATAATAATTAAATTCATTTAAATCAATAAAGGGACTTTTGATTTATCCTGAACAATTTTTCAAGCATTTTTCATTCAGATGTTCAAAAAGTCATGTAAAAGAAAAACCAGTGTTTATACCCAAGTTGGTAATATACGTGCCCTTTCAATTTTTATACCACCCCTCCAATTTATACCGCATTCATATTAGAAGAACTTGTCGGTATCGTCTTATCGAAAAGCTTCCCACAAAACAGCGACATCAACTTATTTCTTTTAAATAACCGCGCACTCAAAAAGAATTTTTTTTTATTGAATAAACAGGCAAGTATTCGATTTGGAACTCATACCGCGCTTTATAATACGTGTTATGCAACGTCAACTGCGAAAGTGTCAAACAAGGGAGAAGTTATTAGATTGCTAAAAATCTCCCGTTTTTGGTAGCTTTCCTGTTTTTATTTTTTTCATTCTGATGTGTGAAGCAATTTTTATTGAATTAATCTTTTTTAAATGAAGCAGGAACGATACTACTGAATGAAAATTGAAATCCCTTTCTGTGCATTAATTGTACCTAATTAGGAAGATTTACGAGAAGTTTTAATTATCGAGGCAGATTAGAATTTAATTGTCATGTTTTTCGGAAGAAAAAATAAATAATAAATAAAAATAATTGAAAAGTAAAGTATAATGAATGCTCAAAATCCATTCGAAACTCTGTCTTTGGATTTTTTTAGTTGCAAAAAAGCTTCTTGTTCTGTTAAAAGTTTTTTTTAAACGTATGTATTTCATACTCTTATATATAAAGTTCGTTTACAGCTCTAGTAAATTTGTGTTATTAATGAGAATATTTATTCATTATTACGAATAAATGTGATCAATTATCAATGGTTCGTAGTAATCTAAATTAATATCTTTGATAAGATTTACTTGTTTACGTTTGTAAGATTTGGACAGCCTTGTGGCATTTCCAAGAAAAAAGTAAAAGAGCGCAATATGTCTCTAGTTCGTTAGGAAATCACTATTTAATATAAAATTCGCGGATTTATTTTATACCTGTATTCGAAGTTTTCCTTGGTTATGAAATGGTGAACTCATTTTCAGTGGATATTGATAGAACATAAAAAACGTTTCTAAAAACTCGTTGATTTTGGATACAATATTTCAAATTGTCTTTTTAAAAATTTAAATTATCATTTCTCCCTGTTTCATTTACGCAACTTCAAAAACTAAATTTTAAAAAAAAGTATGCTCTTTTTGTAAAAAAAAAAAGTTGTCATCAGGCCAATGTAAAACTTGAGGCCTAACGTGCACCAGTCTCACCACACGACGGACTCGAACTCACGATTCCAGCGGTCATCAGATCGCGACCCTGACCACTAACGATCACCGTTGCAAACAGAATAATAATGACATAACGTTCCCCCCAAAAAAAAAAAAAAAAAAAAAAAGTATATTGCTGTAAGTCTTAATGATAGACATGGTACGCTAAAAAAATGTAACCTATTGACGTACAAAGTATCAACGGGTTCTTCACCAAACGGATATTTAGAATACAGTCTATTTCATCATTTATCGTTTGAGTATGCATTTAGAGTATGTTTTAAGGCATCCTCCAGAAATGTAATTGATAATTTTTTTTTAACCTGTTAAACACTAAACGTTTTAAATAAGGGTTTAAATTTAATAAGTAATAATGATAGTTTTAAAGTGTGCTTAATTTTTAGGACTTAAGTTATAATAACTCGGGCGACTTTAGAAATTGCTTTTATATTTCATGAAGAATAAATTACTTGCAAAATTTTATTTTTCTTCCATCTTGATGGATTGCTAAAGATTACATAAATTCAGAATTCTACATTTTAGCACTAACATGTGCATAGATATCAATGAACCCACGTTAGATTTCAGTTTTGCTCTTCGAAAATTGAGTAGATTTTTTTTCCTTTTAAGGTATCTGTACACCTTTAAACGTCCTTTTTGACAAAATTTTCTAATTTTAATGTCAGCTCAAAATTTAAAATTTTTTCTTCCTAATAGTGGTTGAATTTTGCTTATACCTTATTTAGAACTTAAATTACAGGGATTTGAATTTTAATCGATAGCTAATTTTTAATTTCATTTGTAAGTTTGTTTTTGATTTTTCTCAAAATGAAATAGTTGGATTTTCATCATGAAAGTAGTACCATTCCCAAAAACTATTATGTTGTATAAGATAAAATTTATAGAATAATGATATTTTTTTTTACTTTCGAGTTATGAGCGTTATTCTGATAATCAATGTATGCACTATTTTCACCATGTTTTCCACTCCAAAAATTGTTTTTGAATTAAAAGCAGATTATTAAATATGTTTTTCATAGTTTTAGATTATATTTTAGGAATAAAACAATTTTGATATCAAATATCAATGTATTTCAAAAAAAAAAAAAAAATCCAAAGGTGTACGGATACTTTAAGAAATCAAGAGTTTCTATTTAGAGAAAGAATTTAAAAACGTTTTTTTTTCGGAAGAAAGTTCTATGAATTTTTCCAGCATAAGTCAATTATGGTGGAATGAATCACGAATTTCTGATCAATGGTTCTTTACAAAGAATGACACAATACACATATTTTTTTTCCAAAAAACATTTTATTATAAGTCATAACATAAAATATTGCTGGCACGTTAAAAATCACACCCTTACGTCCAGAGTAACAACAGATTTTTCACCAAACGAATTTTTAGAATATATCTATTAGAACATCTACTAAATTTACAAACTTTACATCCAATCATCAACCCTTTATAATCAACGCTTAGTCATGTACAATGTTTTAAATAAATTAACAAACATAGTTGTTCGAAGGAAGGCGAAACTAATTATTTTAAAGATGAAAGCAGAATACATATAAAACAATATCTACAATGTTTTCTGAATGGTACATTTTGTCAGACGATATCTAATAGTTAAAGAAGGGAAATGTGATTCTGGAATTGTGCATTATATTTTATCTTGGACATTGGTTCGAAGTAAAATGAAGCAATATTCCTTTAAATTATCGTTTGCTGATTAAAAATATTAGTGCGAAACCTTTCAAAAAATAATTCAGAATTTTATTGCTTCTCATAAAATAATTCAGAATTTTATTGTTTCTCATAAAATAATTCAGAATTTAGTGTTACCAAAGTGAATTATTGTAACAGTACGAAATTTAAAACAGTGGAATTTTTTTATGAAAAAGTTTCAATGATGAAAATGTAAAATAGAAAATGATACAATTTTCATTCTGTTTCTAATTAAGTAATTTGTCAAATTAATTCAGTACTTATTCGATATTTATTTAAGTTATCGTTTGTTGATTAAAAATTTTAGAGCTGAACATGTTTCTAATAAAATTATTCAAATTTTAATGATTTGAAAAATACGTTAATTGCAACGATGTGATATAGAAAATTACGAATTCTTTTTTATGAAAAAGTTTTAATGATAAGTAAAATAAAATAGAAAAAGTGATGTTATCTTTTCCCATGTTTTTGCTTAGATAATTAGTCATTTTAATCTAGTATAGATGATTAAAAAATTCTTCTTCTAACAAGTAACGTTTCATCTCAAAAAATTTACAAAAGAATTATCTTTTATTGAAATAATAATCGATTATCAAAATCTGGAATCGTCTTTAAAACATTTCTTCTTTAACATGGAAATTAATATAAACATTCTCTCTCTTTTTGACAAAATAGTTATCTTCAATACTGAAGTAATAAGATTCCTTTTAATTGTTTATTATGTTAGCATCATTGGGTTAGAATTTTTATTAAAAGAAAATATTCTTTAAGGAAATGGGATTTGTGTGATATATTTTAAATGAATGTTAAAATTATTTGTTGGATGATATTATGAGAGATGTATTTCGAAGCAAATATAATTAGTAACCGGTGCTTTTAAAAATGATAAAAATCATAAATATTTGTTCGTTTGAATATACTATTAAGAAAATCATTTTTTTTTCTCAAGAAAGTGTGAGTGAATGATATCATTTTGTTACACTTAATTTCCATTTACATGATTAACACATAAAAGCAAAAATTTGTTCCATTTATTTGTGCAAGTTTGAACATCAAATAATAGAAGTGAAACGTTGTTATCTTTGTAAAAGAATATTTCATCTTAAATTGTATTAGTGCCTGAGGATTATTTTTTCGTTAAGCGTTGCATTTGATTGAACAAAAGTAAGCTTAATTTGATTTTGAATAAGTTTGAAATAGAAGATATTTATAAAACTTTCTTCATTAATTTTTGACTACGTGTTGAAATTATTATTACGATTCTATACTTATAAAGTATAGGCATCATTACCAAATCAGCTCAAAGATTGAGTACAAATTTGGAACTAAAATTGAGTTGTGTTTTCCTTTTTATATATTTAATCAATATTCTATTGTTTATAATTTTAAAAAAATAGGTAATGCATTGAAAAGTAGCCTTTGTAAAGGAAAAAAATCATCGATAACATATTGAAAGATTTTTAAAATGATACCACATTATGGAATAAATACTTTTAAGAATTTATACTTTATTTTTTTATTTTAGTTCTAATAAATGAAAATTCGCTTTCATTCATTGATACCGACAAAGTTTATCATAGAAATAGCAGCATCACTTTAGTAATAAATGATCTATTTCAAATTTACACGAATTGTTTAAATATAAAATCAGTAATATTTAAGTCTATAAATTAATTAAAATATGAAAAATTATTTATTTATAGCTTAAAATTTATCTTCGAATTTATATGAATTTTCATTGTTAACTTAATAATTAAAAAAATCGATATTTTATCTGAAAGTCTTATAAAAATATGCTTAATAACATGATATTCTTCGAAGTAATTTATTAGAATATGTATTTTATTTTTTAAAATAAGCATTGATTGATATTCAGTCATAAAGCTGAATGCATAATATCATGTATTGTAAATCTTACATCAAAGTATTAATAACTTATTTCTTTTTTTAAAAAAAATGATTTTCTATCCTGTCAGTAAATTATTTTTACCTTACATTAATTTGAAAGAAAAAAAAGTATACATTATAGTAGATAATCACTGCTTTTTGTAATTATTCCTTTACTCACATGATATAAGACAATAAGAACTTTGTTGATAAATTAGTGAATTTCAAAACTGCTGCTCGTAACTGATTCAAAAACACTGATCTATACATTAGAATCTGCTAAACTCGATACGCTGAATACTTTGACTATTTGAAATTCAATTGTCTCATTAATATAGGTTCGTATACATCAATTACGTTGGCTGTGCTGCATTCCACGTGCGGGTTTTCATGTCAGACCTGTAAAGGCACAACAGAAAGAAACTACACTTTGAGATTCTGCTAAAATAAAAGTCCACAGCAAGGTCCTTGCAATTCGTAATATATCATAAGCATTTCTTTCCCTGTATGATACCTGCTCTACAGGAACGAAGAATTTTTTTTTTAATCCAAGCGAAATAAAAGGAAACGAGCAATAGTTTGATATTGATCTCGTTTTTGGCAGTTTTGCCTCATCTTGGCGTGAGTTTTTGAGCATTTTGTAAATATGTAAGGAACTGGCTCACTTATCAAAAACGCTATACTTGTGGTGCCAAGCCATCGCAGTCCGAATCTTTGCTTGGTGCTGATTGCACAAGTCTAGGGTGAAAATAAGGATGAAATTTCATCCCCGGGTATATTGCAGGTAACCTGGATGCAGTCATGGGTACTGAGGAATACATTCCAGTATGGCTGTTGGTTGATGTCGCCGTCATAGTTGGCGACGAACTGAGTGGCGACAGACTGGAGCCACTCATCGTCGTTCTAGCAGAGGTTGAAGCCGGTGATTGCAAATGAGGTGAGGATCCGGGCACGAATGCTGGATTTCCAGGACCGAGCAAAGAGAATGGCGGAAACGCAGAGCGCTGCAGTCCAAAGTAAAGACTCTGTAAGTTGGCTTGGCTCTGTTGAGAGTGATGCTGAGCTGCCATCAGTGTGCTAATATCAGCCATGCTGAGAGGCGGAGAAGGAAACTTCCAGGGCGATCCGGTTTGGCTAGCCATGAATAACAGATCGGCACTGGAGGGCATTCCGGCAAGTCCGGCTGAAAATTTAAATTAAAATAAACGTTATATATATATATTTCTATTTCTATTTTCAATAACATATAATCACTATGATTTGTCCCGTGATGTCCTATCGTATTGTATTCTTTAAATACAGTGACAGGTTCTTGATAAATTAAACACATTACTTTGAAGTTTTAGAATTATAAATAGTGTTTTTTCTCATATTGTTCACTGTATTGTTTGTATGTACCAACGATTCTTTGTGTTTTATTCATACTGGTAAATTTTAAAATTTATAAAAATGTTTTTTATATTTAATTTTATCAAGTTTATATTACCTGATTGTATTTGTATGAAATTTAATTTAAAAAAAACTTTCCTGTAGTTATACTACAACGCTGGTTCTGAATTATTATTAGCTACCAAAAGACACTAATCAGTCAGTTTGTCTGAACCTGTACGCTTCTGACCGAATATGCAAGGACACATTGATTGCTTCTCGCTCGCGGCTACGATCCGAGCGTCGCATACCCGTCCCGAGTTCAGCAATGCATACCCGCGCCATCTAGCGTTCTCCCGTAGGTTTGCTAGTTAGGTATATATTGTATATCGCCCACTCACTCAAGACGACCTACATCCTTTTTTAAACGAGTTCAACTACATAATTGTTTCTGAACAAGAATGTAGAAGAAAAATTATGACGATAGTTGAGTCAATTCTCTGAGATATTCGCAGTGTAACGGGAAAGGATACGAATAACTCATTGTGGAATGTTTTGGGGGAAATTTAGGAAATAAAAGCGTTCGCTCATATGACCCAGCTCCGCGGAAAACACTGGATGGGTCGCGAATTAGCCATTCCTTTTCTATAGTAATCATATTCCTTTAGTGGAAATCTTACGGTTATAGTATTAGCAGTCATTATGCTGTCAAAATATAAAAGTGTTAAGTCTCTTGATAATATTCGGATAATTGTTAAATTTGGCCCTTGTTCCGATGAATGTGTCTTTTTATTAAAAATAATCTTAACATTTAAAAGGTAATCTAATGCAATTTAAATATTAAAGTTAACAGCATTCCTGTGCTGTGAATATTTCATCTTTAGTGTCCTTATTTTGTGCCGTGACGCCTTGATTATTCAGATGAGGTGTATGATACTGATTCACATACGTTCGGATTAAATCACTATCAAGTATTTGAAACATATCGTTAACGAGGCATTTTCAAAATTTTGACAGACAAAGGCGACAAAATAAGAAAATATTTAATAATTTATTGTTCATGGAAGAATTTTTGATATAAAATCTACTGTGTTTACGCGGGTAAGTAAGCCAAATTCTTTAATTTTATTAAGTAAAGTGTTAATAATCTTTAAACAAAAAGAGAAAAAAATTATTGCAGGGAAGTCTTTGAATGAGGTTTGTTAAATACTATTTAGCCACCATGAAAACATATGTCTAATTGTATACAGTATCATAATGAAAGTTGAAATAAACTTAATTTCGTTGAAAAAAAGAAGAAATTAATTTAATACTTATGTGGTGCGTAAAGTACAAAATTAACAAAGATATAGACATAATTAGCATATTTTAATAATTCATGTCATCTGCGGGTTGACTAATTCTTTTATTTACTACAGTATTTGTCTATGTGGAACACTAACTTTTTTATCAATTATTGGTGACCATATGCATTTATTTCTAGTATTTGTTTTTTATACGTATTATTTGAACCCGATATCATTAAATGTATTAAAGTGAAAAGAATGAATCGGGCTTCTTATATTGTTAAGAAGGATAAGAAAAATCCGGTAAAGAAGATCTTTGGTACAAAGCCCTGTATTAATCGGAACAGAGAAAGACTAAATCTACGGTGATTTGATTCTATTGAATCGGATTTTAAGGTGATTTGGGAGAGAAACTGACAGTATTAAGGCGAAAGGTAAGCTACCTTGGAATAGTCTTCAAAATAAGGCTTTGACCCCCCCCCCTGGACTGTTGGAGTCAAATTTGATGATGATGTATTCTTTAAGTGCAATATTTAAAATTAATATTTGTTTTCTCTTACTTACAAAACGTTAAAAAATTTGTGAAAACGAAGAATGTTTATTGAAAGGCGGGCGAAAAATATGCAAAATTGACTTTGTTTTTCTTCAATGAGCTACCGAGATTAAAAAAATTAACGAATTCTTGAAACAGAAACGTCAGTAGTGATACGCAAGAAAATAATCTAAAAGTGTTTTTTTTTTAAGTATAACCTATCTCATATAGACTTACCTTGCAGTGCATACTGATCAGGTGGCAATTCACCGGTCATTAGAGATCTGAAAGGAGAATATCGAAAGGCATGTTCTCGTAATAGCGTTTCCATAGACTCTCTGTGGAAGAAAAAATATATACCTTTAAAACAGAAAACTCCACGATTTGAATAAATTGATTATTAAAAAATTAATCACTCGGTTACTATGACTACAACTTCTAAGTAATTTGCTGAAATTTGTTAGTACTACGCTTAGTATGCCAAATAAGAATTGAAAATGTGTAACGATATTTCTTGCTCATCTTCTTTCAAATAAGCATATATAAACGAATAAATATAAGCTATTTGTCATAATTGTACAATTATATAACACTTATAAATACTTTACTAAAGTTAACGTATTTTATAGCTGATATTCCTTCGACAAAGACAAATAAATTCATTTTACGCCAAGTTAAAATAATCCTCACTTTTGAAAATTAAAAGCATTGGAAGTCATATTTTAACATTGAGGTAGCCGTATACTTATGTATCTATTTATGCAAAAAAATTACATTAATATACATAAATATTTTTGTGAGAGCAATTAAAAATCAATTGCTGTATTTACATTTCCAAATCGTATACTTATCTCTAGGCACATTTCATATAAAATCCATTTCATTTCCAACTTTAAAATTTTACATAGTACTTATTAATACAAAATTCACCTTAATGAACGTAATTATAATTTGAAAAATGTTATTTAAAAAATTTTCAAAAATTTAAAATTTATTTCAATGAAGATCAAAAATTTATTTTCAATAAACATTATGGGAATTTTGAATCATAAAATATTCCAATTTCCCATAATGGTTATTGAAAATATTGTACCACTCTTAAAATTTGTGAGTTTTTTTAGAAAAAAAAATTATGTTCACTGTATAGAAAAAAGCCTCATTTCATACCGAGTAAGATATTAGCTCTATAGACTGGGTAAATTTTGAAGAAAATGTACCAAAATAAAAATAAAATTGAGAAGTTTTTCTCTGAGTGACACGTGAATTAACTACTTAAAATTCAATTTTCGAACGTACTGTGTATTGAAATTTCATAAATAACGCATCTACGGAATCAGTATAATGAAATATAATTTTTAAAAACAAATAAAATAAAAAACGAAAAATTTGCGACATTTTAGTATTTCAATTACCTCAATATACTATTACTTCACACACGTAGGGCAATGTTCAAAATTAGTTTATTAAAATACAAATTTTAAAATTTCCCTGCGTGTTTAATATATTAATCGCTAGCATGAAAGAAATATTGCTTGATGGATTACAACAAACTGATAGAATAACCATATTCAATCCTTTTTTCAGTATAGGACAAGGCAACAACAAGCCATTTGACAACTACCCCCTTATTCCATTATCGTACAACACACAAATTAAGCAGCGCCCTCACATTTTATGCAAATGCATAGAATTAATACATTTTTCAGTTTTAATTTAAGTCCAAAATCCAGTTTAGAAGAATGATTTGACACCCAAACTGCCTGTTCGACATCTATCTAGTGTCAATGGCAGGAAAAATGTGTCTCCAATTAACGTCTTATCTTTACCAGATTCGACCTCCTGAGCATTTGCACTTTACTTCAGAACCAAGGATAAAATCGGGAAGGATAATGTGGCAACCTCAATCCAGAGTCGTTCATTATGAGGGAGAATGGACTTAGAGTCCCTCACGTGCACGCCCACAGTTATCCCTAATTTATTCGCCCGTCGAAGCCCTACCACTATATCAGACTGGCTGTTAGTCTCATTATCATTCATGTAAAGCCTTACCCATTCCACTAAGCTCAATATGCATAATGGTCATTCGCTTTAAAGACCCAGCGCCGGCCCAACAGATTAACTGGCTTGGCTATAGCCAGCTTTATAATAATGACCAGGATAGATTTAAAGTGGAATTTAAGCGCTCCGTTGGTTCTCTCTCGATTCGCGGTAGATATTCTGGACTGACCTGTGTTGTGAAATATGGATGGGGTTCTGTTTGAAAGTTGCGAATCAATTAGTGGGAAGATTTTTGCCGCTTTGTTAGGCATGGGACGAGTCGCGTAAAGATATCGAAATAATATAAAGTGTGATTCGGAACTGTAGATGATGGACATACTTCCGAATTAATGATTATTAGAATTTTTTTTCCCCCAGTGCTAGTTCAGTCGCAGTTTCATCAAAAGAGAAACGAGATCGAACGAAACTAAAACAAATTGCTAGTTACGACAGATTATTTTTTTATCCAGGCTAGATTCAAACGACTTCGAATTTACCTTCTGCTGAGATTTGTTTGGTTTTATTAATATCGCACTAAAACAACACGAAGGCTATTGGCAACAGACCTCGTAATTTTGAACCTCGGTCAAGTGACGAGGACGACATCTGAACTGGCACCTATCTCTCCTAACTTCCACCGCACGAGAACGGGAGATCTTTGAGCCTCGACAGATTTGGCATGCACGCGGCGCGTCTTTAGTGGCATCAAGGCTCGAGCCCACGCCTCGATGAAAACCGTCTGCTGGGAGTCCGCGGCCACCCTCAACTGAGGATATGATTCATCAATGCCACTTTCAAAGTCTAATGATTGTTTTCTTGGCCATTCACAATGTCGAATGTACATTTTTTTCTCTGAATATACACTTTAAAAAAATGTGTACGAGGAACGGGTGGTTCAAAAAGTACCTGTGTTGGTGGCAGGTGGCGCTGCTAAGACAAGTTGGTGTTATAATTGTATGCTTCATATCTGTTAAATGGTGCTAAAGAAAATATGACACTAGTTCATAGATCAGTTTTTATTTGCCAACCATTTGCTGCCGAATCAAAATTTGATTGGTGCCATGACGAGGTGATGTCATTTTGCATCGAATTGTCACCCTTAATGAGATCTGGATTCATCATTATGCGTCGCAAGCTAAGCAACACTCAAAACAATGGGATGCTCCCTGAATCTGCTTCAAAGAAGGCAAAGACTGTTTTATCGGCCGGAAAAATTACGATGAGGATTGTTTGGGATGTTGAAGGCATCATACTTGTGGACTTCTCAGAAAAAAGAAGAAAAAAAAAAAAAAAAAAACGATAAAATGGATAGTACAACAGTGAATTACACCAATCTCATTACCCATTTTTAACACAGAAACTTTTTGAACTACCTTCATAAGACGAAATTTCTTTTTTATAAGAATACCAATGTTACAGTAAACACAAATGTATTTGCATTCACTCTATTTTTTTTTATTGCAATCAATATAAGTGTGTTGAACTGGTCTCTTCAGCTGGGAATTATTTGACCACCAAATGTTGAACCTATTATCCGGTCAAAGGTTTGATATTTAAGTAAGAGGTCGCATATTGTAACCTTTGACTTTAACGAGAAGTGAACTGAATCGTTTTTGAAAAGACACTGCTTATTCAGCAAAAAGTAACATTGTCATACTAAATAAATCAAAAGTCAGTTATTATAAATTTTCTTAAAAAAAATTGTCAAAATCTAGGAAGTTTGGTGAACAAAAGGTCTTTGTTCAGCTTAAAGGTACTAAAAAATGAGAAATGTGATCGATTTGCAGGGCAATCACAATGGAGGTTACGTAAAAAAAATTCGATCTTATGTTTCACGTTCTTTATTAAATAGATACTCTAATAAAAACAGAAAGAGTAATGCAATAACTTTTCTATCTTTTTTTATTACATTCTTTTTTGCAAAACTGAATAAATTAATAATTCCTTGCTTTTTTTTTAATAATGCGATCGGAAAGATGGTATTATTTAACAGATATTCCATCTGTAAAATTGGAAGTATCAATTCGATACTAATGAACATATTACAAATGAGAACGGAAATTTAAAAAGATAGTTTTTCAAGGGGAAAAAAATCCGCAATATCGTGACATCTATTTTTCTTAACTGTTTTCTATTTTTAATTTCTCAGTCAAGGTGGCTATACATTTCTAAAAAAAAAAAAAGAAAGAAAGAAAGAAATTGCACGTCATAAACATTTAGAATCTTATTAATAAACTCTTTTGGGGAAATAATTAATTGCAATTAATTAATCTTGCAAGATACTTGTATATATATCGTGCCGTTTTAGCAACAGCAATCTTCAACCGCAAGACTTTGTAACCAAAATTCATTTTTTTTTCTCTTGCTGTTTTTTTTCTTTTTCTTCTTATGTAATGATCTAAAAAGCTAAGTATCGTCTTTAAGGCAAGGGTAAAAGCCATGTCAGGAAACAAGCGGCAACTACAAAAGAAATAATTAGGCTTGATATAAATCACAGCGAAGTAGCATGAACCATGCGAGATTGGGGGTACTTTTCATTCTGTGCATTTACGAAGACTGAAATGGAAGAAAAAACTCTGAAGTTGAAAGGTCAAAGTCTTGAAAAGCCAACAAATATTAGACCTCACTAGTTGTCGCCATTGTCTGGTGCGATGTTGCCAAAAACCTTATATAATTACCATAGCGAATTCACTGCCTGAACTGAACTGAAGGTGGTTAAACAATCGATGTTTAGAGTCGTCTGGACATGACCAGACATTGGGGGGGGGGGGCCTTTTTTCACTTTTAATATGGATTTTCATTGTTTAAGAGTGGATTTTCCTAAGTTCGAGGATCTATCTGAAAAAAATGATTTCTTTTTACTAATTTTAGTTTTCGAAATATCTAGTCTTTAAATATTTATTAAAAAATACTGCAGAAAATTCTTTATTGATTTTTTTTTATTGATTGAATTACTAACGAATCAATTAAATGATAATACTTCGTAACGATAATAATTAATACAAAAACATTTTAAATATTGAACCTCACAATATTTCTAAAAATGCTGCATAAAACTATTTATAAATTAAGTTATTTATTGATTTAATTAATTAAATGCAACAATGCGAGACAATAGCAAATAGTAAAAAAGATTTTATCATTCAGGGTATTGAAAAAAATCTTTCATATGAAATTTCAAGATTAAAAAACAAAATTCAGTTACAAACAAAACACATATCTGAAGAATTTTCTTTTAAAAAAAAATTGAAGTTTTGTGAAAAATAAACTAGGAATATTTAAATAATTTTCTATGATCATACATGATGATATTTTGAATAACATTTATTTATTGATTGCCTTAAATTTTACATACTTCCTAAATTTTCTTCTATTCAATTCAATCAGAGCGAATTTTGAAGAAATTAATCCGACTTACATGACAAGCTATCACAATTTTTGCTAAACGTATAGGTAACATACAATTGATTTAACTGCCGTAAGCACATAAAATAAAATTTCAGAACACTTTTTTTTGTCGAGTGTACAATTTAAGGTCTTTTATACACATATCTCATGCAACTAAATCCTTCCTAGAAATTTTATTTACGGTTACTCAGATTTAAATAAGTTTTTCTATCAAATTAATTTTCGATTGAAACATTTTTCGATGAATTGAATATAAATGAAACATAACGGATCATAATTTCAATTGTTTTAATAAGTACAGGGTCCCTTTACAAGCTAAATAGCAAAATATCTCTTCCGCGGGTCAAAGAGCATTCAATTAACACAAGTGTTAGGTTCTTAGTGAAGAGCCTGGAGGTACTTTTTAAAAAATATATATATAGGAAAGGGCGGACGGAGGAAGTAACATGATGGGAAAAAGGAAGCTTTTTTTTTGATACAGTAAGAATAAAAAGAGCGAAAAACTCGTTTTTAAAAATTTGTTCAATTTTCACTTTGTACGAGTATTTTCAAATTTAAACAGCTATTGTAATACATGCTTTTAATCCTGCAAGTTCGAAACCACCTGCAAGTTTAACGATTTTCCTGGATTATTGAGCGTCTATATAGCTTTAACTGGGATATCGAATATTAATCACTCTGGATTAAAATTTAAGTTGTTAAAACATACATTTAATGTGTTTAAACACATTTTGAATCTGTATAGACGATATAAATGTCCGGGAAAGTACCAACTGCAAAATTAAATTCAAACATTGATTACTAAATTAATTAAATATTCTTGTATTGATTAAAAAAAAACCACATCACGAAAAAGTTAATTCAGCGTATTGATAGTTGAAACAAATTGCGATTAGCTATTCTGCACACATGTTTACGCTTATTAGTTTTATTAGAAGAACACCTGCTGGTTTTCGAGAACTTTTTAATGTACTGTACACTATGCGTACACAATTGTAACATTGCACAAAGGAATATGTTTGTTCCAGAAAACAAGAATCATAGTACTGAAATGAAACAGCTATGATAAATACTTGGCGAAAATGCGAGCAGCACTGTGTCGCGAACTGGCTGTTCAAGTTCAACAAGCTCCGAAAGTCACACGAAAATATTCCTCAAGCAATCAGCTTTAAATTATAGAATGTGATGTACCATGAATGAGGGATTCTATAAGCACTTGTTATACTACTATTACGAATAAATTAAATGCTCTTTCAGTAGTCAGATTTGAGTTCACTGCTTTTTTTAAAAGAATTATCTATAAAAAAAAATATCTTATTTAATTTTTATAAGAGACATTTGGCAAAAAAAAGGCTTATTATCTAACTTTAAAGTAGAAAAAACCGCTCCTAAATTAATTATTCTGAAAGAAAAGTTTGATGAATATTTTTATTTGTTTGTTGGGAAAGAGGGGAAAATATTCTGCAATTTCCATTTAGATTTAAGAAGAATACAATACTTCATCAGAAAAATGATAACATATAGTATGCTAACTACAAAATCATAATTTGCATTATAAAAAAGTTAAAATCATTTTCATTAAAATTTAAATTTATGAACAGTAAATTTTCAAAACAGTTTCTTCTTGTCACTTTCAAATGGAAAATTCAGGTTTTACTGCCGAGTTACTTGATTTTTTTTTAATCAATGAAATCAAAAATTGAAAATCCTAGGTGTTTTGTAAGTGTTGTAATATCGTACTTATATTTATAGTAACCTTTTCAATATTTTATAGCTGAATACTGGTTTGAATAAATATATCAGGACGTTATTTGTTAATTAAATCAAAATATAAATGGTCGAATTTTACAATTCGATTTTTAGTATATTTTTGCTGATTTTAAGATTCGAGTTAGTTTTTCTTTCTTCTGGTAGATGGCGACAGGAGTCTCACTGTCAACCAACTAGGTATCTAACAACATATTCCCAGCTTCTGTTTCATAAAAATCTATCAAAACATGTCTTTAACTCCAGCAGAGCTATGAAATAAAATTAGCCATCAGTTCCGGTTGAGCAGCCATGAGATAATAATGCAGTGAAACACTTCTATCTTTTTTTTTTTCGGAGGAAAAGAAAATTTATGCGCTCTCTCTCCTAATTAAGTTGTTTGGCAGATGCCGAATTATAGACCACTTCGAACTAAGGGGCGGTTGTAATCAGTTCTACTGCGTGACAGTAGATTTATCAAATTACGACTTATATTTCCTTTTCAGGAATTCGGCCTCGAAAATGAGTGATTTTCAATTTTTTTACAAATGTGTGCTAAATTGTAAGAAAGAAATGTAAACAGCTAACTCATCACCATATCTCACAAATAAAGCTTTGAACAATTTAATAAAATTAAATAGGAGTTACTTAAACTTTTGTAATAACGAAATATATTACTGACATTAACAGCTAATGGTAAACATATAGCACATATGTAGTTAATATTCGGGAAATATCTTTTAAAGTGACAAAAAAAAGGTCGGTTTGAGTAATAATTTTTTTACAAGATTTATATGAAATTAATGTCATAAACAATAAATATAGTATTATTTCGCAATGAACTGATATAATAATTTATTGAAATTGGTTTTATGCATATGCATTTAAATGCTGGGGCTACTTAAGATACCAAGAAATTAAAAATTCGAAATAAAATAATTGTTAACGAAGTTTTTAAAAGACAATTCAATTACACACACACACATACAAATGCTTAACAAAAATTTTAATAGCATTTTTATTATATGTGTAGAGCTTTGATAAGAAGGTAACAAGGCTTAGATGAGAAAAAGCTCGGCTGCCAATCTCCGTTTGTTTTCGCCAACTTTAAATATTTACGGCATTAAGGTTACCACGTTAATCGGCATACTCAGAATTTAGCATGAAAACCCATGTCGCTAAAAAAAAAAGACAAAATAGCACCAATCCATGCATCTGAAACACTAATAATTCTAATATATTGAAACTAATTTTTTTCTTTATTGAATAATTGATACTGGAATCATTGTAAACCTTTTGAATTTAAAACAATCACTAATAATACTAAATAAAAAAAAATAATTTGAAAATATTACATTTCTACTCTTTTAAGACATTTAAGTTAGCTTAAAAAGTGTCGATAAGTTTTATTTGTGGATATTTCATACAGAATAGAAATTTTGAATCATACTTTCGCAACTTCTTTTCTGTAGATTATTATATTTCGAACAAATATACAGAGAACTAATATATATAGAATTCTGGTACAATCGACAAACAAAGGAAAAATGTGCCATTTGCATGCTTTTTTAAGATGTAAGTATGGTTTGTGTGTTTGTGCGATACTATTAAAAATACAGAATATGGGTATTCTTTTATTTAAAAAATTAATTGAACACATTATTAATCTAAAATTTTAATTTTGATTATTTAAATTGTTATTAATAAAATTAAAAAAAATAATTGTCTTTACGTAATATATTCTCTCTCTCAATGTAATTATCAATATTTCAGAGACTTTAAATAAACATTTTAAATGTTTTCTATACTTTTTCCGAAGGCTGATTTATCGCAATAAATTCCCAAATAATGATACTAATCAAAATGTGATGCTTCAATATATATATGTATATATATATATATATATATATAAAACATAATAAATGTTTGGAATCATCACAAAATATACATTGTAAACTTAAATTGCATCATATGTCATTCTAAATATCACTCATTCTTTTAAATTATTTTCGAATAATAGTGCTACGAAAAGTTTTAACCAAATGAAAGTTATTATTAAATCTATAATAAATAATAGATTGCATAAATAATACTCATAAAATTTTTATAATGTATGTGTATAAAATAGTGTTACTATATGTATCTTCTAATTAATGTAATTTTAATCTATATACTAACTCTAAAGCTAAATCTTTATTCTATATAATGTATGCAAACACAATTCCTCTATTTGTTGCCAATCGAAAGAACATAAAAATATCGAATGGTAAATTAATTTTTCCATGTTACATAAAAATTGATATTCTTTTTTATGCGAAGAAAATCGTCTGCTTTATTTTTCTGCTTATTTGTAAATGCGTTTCTATTAATTATTTTTTTGTTCGAAGATAATCGTCTGCTTTATTTTGAGGCTTATGTAACTGTGTCTTTGTAAAAGTTTGTTTGGTTCCGAAGAATAAAATTGTTCTAGATTCTCTCTGAAAGTTCTAAAAACCTGATTTTTATACAGTCATATTATTAATTTAACTTGAATTCTAACAATAATTAAAAAAAAAAAGATTCGAAAATATTGTATCTTACCTTTCTAAGTCGGTGAGTCTGGATGAATCTCGAAAACCTTTGGCGAAAGGATTACTGTCGATTTTCAGCTTCGTTATCTATAAAGCAACATGAAAATTATTTTTTGGGTATAAAAAATATTGAAAAACAAATTATAAGGTACAAGAATCTCATTTGATTTTTCTATATACATATATTTTTCTAAATGAAGTAGGGATTTCTTTGAACGTTTCTCACTTTTTTTCCCCCACCCGACTCAAGTATCCGTCAAATAAAACCGACAAATCTCGTAATTTTGAATTACGGTTAGACCACGAGATGGGTGCTAGAGAAGAATCCTAATTTTCACATTCACATTATGTAGACAGGATGCATTATAATAAATTTCGAATGCTATGACAGATCTGAATCTTCCACTCATCGTTTGCAATTTCGGTATTTTACCAAGATGTTACCATGGCGCCAAGAATTTAAAATACTTGAGAAAAAAAATCGTTTGGGGAAAAAAACATCGAAAGTGGAAACCAACTAGCATTAAGTACTTTAGGATTCCTAGCAGCAAAAGGAAATAAAAAGTGAATTATCTGATTATATATATTTTAAACTGTCAAAACTCTTTATTTAAAAGTGCGAAAAAAGTTTTTAAAACTTTTATCCGACTCTTAAACAATGAGTTATTTAACATGAGTGGAAATTTTATAGCCGTATGAATATGAAATGAAACATAACTATAAAGTTCCATTTATTAAATGGTACTTTCGGATTATTCGTATCTTTTTAAATGCTGATTAATGATGAGAGTGATGAAAACCTATTTAAGAAAAATATATTAATATAAAACAAAATAAAAAAAAATATGGTTTTCTGTTAAAATTTAATTCTAGATAGGTACATGCATTACTATTTGAATACAAGATTTAATGGATAACGTGTTTTGCATTTTAATTGCCAGTAAATGGCAACTGGAGGAAAAGGTTTATTCATAAAAACTGTTAACGAATTTTTCCGTGGCGGTTTTTATAACCTTGTAAGTTTCATTTATGGGATTTTTTTCTTTTCTTTCAAGTACCAAAATCAGTTGAATTATAATTCAATCTAAAGAACTTTTACCAAAAAGAAAGCTTATTCTATTCTTATCTCCAGAAAAATTAAGCTACAAATTATATAATAAAATTTCGAATCAAAATTTCAGTCTTTATTACTGTTTTTAAAAAAATATTAATTTAAGAAAGTAAATTTAATCTAGAACTGAGGATAATTATTAGGTATGATTAATAAAAAAGAACAGAAAATGTGATTAAATATTGCTTATACTAGGCTCAAAGTAACTTTAAAATTTGCTTGCTTTGAGACTCTTTTAAGATATAATAATTAATAAAAAGTAATGTTCCTTAATTCCAGCACGAATTTTTGATTAATGTGACCAGAATTGACCTTACTGGTGTTAAGAAAATTGTTCGCTTTAAGGCATATTTTAAATGAATCATGTTATATTAAAAAAGTATTTCTAAAAACTCTGTACACACACACACACACACACATATATATATATATATGTGTGTGTGTTATTTTTAATATTTCCGCATACAATCTGCACAAAAATTGTTCCTTCAATTTTTTTTTTTTTTTTTTTTTTTTTTTTCTTGAGATGATTTTTTTTGTTATTTCGCATAGAAAACATTCAACAACTTTTTTAAAAAGAGTAAAAAAAATCAAACGCTACACTAACCAGCGTTTTTTTCACGGACAGTCATTATTTGATTTATTTCACTCAATTATCCGGCTTTGCAATAACTCTAATAGGATAAAACTTGGCGTTAAAAACATTTGCTAAAAGTGTTCGTAAATGAGTGACACTAGAATCGCTACAGATTTTCAGGTGTTCAAGTGTGATGTGGTTGGTTTTAAAATTTATGTGGTTTTTATATTAATGAATTATGCATAATTTGGAATAGCCTTAATGCTTTTTTTTTTCCTTAGGAAATTTTGCTTACAAGGATACCATTTGCTTTCTAAAAAAATTGTAACCTAGAACCGTTGCGTTGGGTTTTCAGAAAAAGGTACCAACACTATTAATTTCAACTTTCTTTTTTTGGCGCCATATTGGCTCTTATGCGTTCGTAAATGAGTTACGTTAGAATATTGATAATTCGATTGTGTCCAAAGTATGACGTAATAGGTTTTAAAATTTACGTCTCTGAAATATGTGTGAAATGTATTTTTCGAGCACGTGTTCAACATAAATGCCAATTTTCCAAGACCTTAAATAATTGGTAACTAAAGGTCAGTAAAAAGAATAATATAGTGAAGAAACTAAGTGAGAGAAAGGAGTTTTTTTTTTAATTATTGCCGGATACAAAATTATATTGGATTACTAGTGTTTATTTTTGAGTTTTAAGCCACATAATATGGAAGCACTGTTTTAATAATTGATGACTTGATTGTAAATTAACATCACATTTAGAAGCAACTTGAGGGCTGTTGGCAATGTAATATTAAACCCAGGTCAAGGGACAAGGACGGCACCTTAGCTGCCACCTCTCTCTCCGAACTTCCATCCAAGTCAATGAATGGGCTTAGGGTTTTGACAGACTTATTATGCATCAGCTCTGTTAACGGTGGGTCTGTCAAGTCTTGAGCCCACGATTCGAAAGAAACAGCGCCAGTAACTAATAGATATTCAGAAATTAAATGACTTTCAGAAAAGAAAAGCGATTATTAGTTCATTTTGGTCGAAAAGTGATGTCCGTTTAGATAAGTACAAAAAAAAATATACATTGCAGTTAACGTTCTATACCTGCACCAAACTATATAAAAGTTAGCTCCAACTTTGTTTGAAGTTATAGTGAATATCACATTTGTCGCAGGGGGGGATCTCTCCATTTTGATTTTTGAATTAAAATATTTTACTGAATCACGATTTATTGTTTTTGATAATGAATATATTTGCTTCAAGATAATAATATAAATATGGAATATTTGCTACAGGAGATTTGTAGCAAATATTCGCGTCTTAAAACATGAGTGATGATGCAAATTACTGATTCAAACAATAATACACCTCTCTTCAGACGTAAACACTTCGTCACAACAATCATCATTTCGAACAATTCCATCTCGTTGCTTGTGTTCATTTCCGAATTCTCACCGAACGCGAGTTCATCTCGATTTTTTAGTGCACCGATTACATCGCCAGATTACGACTTGGGAAACACAAACACCAGCTCCGGCGAATAACAATGGTAACAATAGTCGGGTATCAAATACCCGCTGTCACATTTGTTCTTGACATTCGATTTGAAAAGGAAACTGTCTCCTGACATCACGATTTCAACTCTTCCTACTTCTCTCTCTCGTTCGCGAGGTCTTTGAATCGAGATGTTGATAAGGCAATCTTTCCTTATAAATATATTCTTCTCTCAACTCTCGCATTAACTGAATGAGCATGCAAGAAATCACTTGTCATGATGAATTAGCGAGGGAATGCTTTCATCCGATGGGATTAATGTGATTGAAGAGGATTTGTTTGGTTACGACGGTGTGCTTATTTTTCAGCGCTGCCTGTTAACCGAACGCTGTTGTGTTGATGATAATACATATGAAAGGGCGTAGAACATGCATTATTATTATTTTTTTTTTTAAAAAAAAAAAGTATTCGATTCTTGTCAGGCGAATATTGAAAACTGCATATTGAATTGTTAAGGAACACTCACGATCGAAACACTGAAAAGGATGATAAGAACAAAACTGAAAAAAGAAGATTGTTCTTGAGGAGAAACACGAACCAAGTGCATGTCATAAAAAATAAAGGATTATGCACGGGATTTATTCAGGAAAGTTGTTGAGAAAAATATAAATTATGCGATCAATCACAGGTGGCGCTCCCTGTCTGAACATACCGTATAAAAAGTAACAGTAGATTACCATAATTCCGGACTGATTAAGGTTCAAGATCGTCCCTATTAATGAACGTTTGAATTAAACAAAATAACTAATAAAATGGGACTAGGTACATAGATAAACACATTGTACAATAATAAATCCTGTGTCGTCCTGTCACTTGTCCGAGATTCTGAAACACGAGCTCCGTCGCCAATAGCCCTCGTGTTGCTCTCTTCTGAGTGTGAATTAATAAGAAATCCTATCCTTCTATATAAGTATTCAAGTAATTTTTTTTTATTAGGACGTGATTTTAAAGATGAGCTCAAATTGTAACTAAAAACCAACCGAAATGAAATAATTATTAAACCGTATAAAGTTGAAATGTTTTGTCTGTTTTATTATTCGTGTAATTTAACAGTACAAATAAAGAAACTGTGCGAAATGGATGCTATTGCTTAATCATTATTTAATAATCAAAGAAAGATAAAGTGTTAAATAAGTTGAAAAGAAGCACATAGGCAGTAAAGGTGTTAGATTAATGACTTAGAATTTTCATGAAGTTATTAAAATTGAAATGGGAAAATGGGAATATTTGAGGGGTGTCAGGGCCCTTAACTTTTGAAAAATGTGTCTAAAATGTTTAAAAAAAAAAAAAAAAAAAAACACCCTCTTCTGTATTATGCATAAAAATAATCAACTCAAATAGATGAAATTTGTTTTGTGAGTTTGAAATAGTTTTATTTGTGTAATTTGATAGTTAAATATTCAAATTTATTTTTTTAGAAAACGTTATTGGCTGTATTTTGAAGACTTAATGTTTTTTTTCAAGAAATTCGAGTTTCACTTCACGTTAAACGTACATTTCAAATATTGTGCGAATACTACCAAAATAGTCTCAAATTAAACTTTATGTTTTGTTTCAGGTGCTGAATATATTTTATTTTCAAAATACTTATTTAATCTTTAAAATTTAGGTTAAAATTCAAAAATCGTAAATTTTTGAAATTTTTAAAAATTACGATTTTTTTTTCGCTCAATTACTTTTAATTTGGGTTTGAGTTCTAGAGAATAATAATTAAAAGATATGTACAAATTTTCCTCCATTTCTAATGATTAGTATTTCGTACGTTTTACGTGAAAGTTGGAGAAAGCCTGTTTTGAGAAAAATGACTTCAAAGTTAGAAATTTGAATAATTTCATATCCACTATAATAGCCGACATTAAAAGCCTCTCATATAATAATAATGTCATTATTTTACAAATACGCATTATATATATGTAGTATTATCATGGTTTAATTCACTTTGTAGGCCAGAAATGTCGAAAACAAAGCCTTTTGCAGTCGTTTCGACATTTTTAACGTTATGAAATTAATACATATTTACAAAATGTGACGGTATTTTTGACTTAAATTTTGGTTTAAGTTACACAAAATAAATTTTTTAAGATACATAACAACCATCATTTATATATAAATCTTTTTACTTTATTACTGCCTAAAATGTAAAAGGAAGGGGAAAAAGACCGAGAAAAAATATTGTAAAGGTAAAAGTTTGAGTTATTCAAAATTAATTTTTTTTTAGTTTCTCATTTAAGAAAATCTTTGTAATTATTAAAAAAATCTTAATATGAACAGTCTACAGCTGTAAGTCACAATCAATCTATATATATAAAAGTAATCTACATTTATGATTCTGTGACAACACTTAGCCATTCAAAGGGACTTCACTTTGAATTCCTATATCTTTGCAACTGATAGGAATATTAAAAAACAGTTGGTGTCAAATTATTTAGAATAATTTAAATTATAATAAAAATTTTGCTTTCAAAAATAGATTTCTTTAAAAGTTTTAAGGCTCAAGTTGTATAAAAAATTAAATATCGTTTCTTAGGAATTCAAACAGTACCTTTATTATTCACCTTTGGTTTTAAAATTTTAAAAATATTTTTCTTAGAGAGAGAATACAAGTACTATATATAAACATAGATTTTGTGATATTCAATCTTCATTAGCATAATCATAGCTTAAAATCATTTAATGAAGTAATTGTATGTTTATCTTAATGTGCAAAAATATTTTTTCCAATCTAACACTTTTTCCGTTTAATTTTCCAATCAAACTATTCATAAAGAAAACGGAGTACAAAGATGTTCAGAAAATAAAGTATTTCACAGGATTTTTTTTTTTTTTTTTACTGTGCTTTTTAAAAATGTCTGAAACAAATTTTTCAGGAGGAGCCCTTTTTTTATTTGCAGTCACTATTTTGTTTGAATTTTGAAAATAATTTATTTTATTCTCCGAAATGGAATGCATTGTGAAACTGTGCATACGAAGTCGCTCGTTCAAGTTAGATTAATAATTTACACATCTTAATTACTGCTTTTTTTTTTTTTTTTGAAAAGAATAATTTATTTTTTGTGCGTAAGGTGTTTAAAAAAACAGCACGATTAGACTGTTTTTTTGAGAAAAACATCTAAAACAATTCCTTTTATATTGTTAGTGTTTATCTTTAAAGTTTTATTAAAAAATGGGAATGAATTGAAATAAAAGAATAACAAGAATGAAAGAAATAACAGACTAGTTATGTCCCCCCCCCTTCTTTTTATTGCATAAAACTTCGTAAAAAACCCTCATATTTTTAAAAAACAAACGAGGGAAAAGGTTTTGCTGTCTCTAAAAATCAATCTTTTTTTTTAAAAAAAAATTGATTATTTTATCAGCTTGAAGAATGTCGTAATGACGTATCACTTTTTTATCCTTCAAAAATCGAATTCGAACAGCTTTAGGATAAAGCAGATAATGTGATTCAAATTATTTACGCACAAGAGGCACGGTTAACATTGTACCTGTTTTTGACGGAAGACGGCATTTCTAAATCATGTTGGTGTTATTACTGTGCATCGCCATCTATTAAACGGTGTCAAAGCAAAATAGACACTGATTCACTGGTTAGTTTTAATTGCTGTCACCCCGAGTTGTCTTCATCATTTTGCGTCGAGTTATCACCATTGATGAGGCCTGTATTTATCATTTTACGTGGGAAACTAAGCAAGAATCGAAACAAAGGGTTGCTTCTGATGAATCTGCGTGGCGCGGTAACCTAGCGGTCATGGTCTCGGACTAACAACCGGCGGTTTTTGTTGAAAAGTAGGATCAAACCTTCTTGCCACTTAAAGAGCCGCCGTGTAGCCGGGGATGATGCACGCTAAATCTGTTGAGGCTCTATTGGCGTGATATAGAAGTTAGGAGAGGGAGGTGCCAGCTCAGGTATCATCCTCGTTGCTTGGCCGATGTTCAAAATTATGAGATCCTTCGCCAATAGCCCCGATGTTGCTTTTAGTGCGACGTTAATAAAACTAACCAATCAATGTGATGAATTTGTCCTAAAAAACAGCTTCATCGGACAGAAAAATTATGGCGACGATTTTTTTTGGGGGGTGGGGGGAAATCGAAGGGCATCATACTCATGGACTGTTTCGAGGAAAAGAAAAATGGAACACTGAACAATACTACAATTAGTTTACTATTCCCGTTTTCCATTCCTAACAAGGGAACTTTTTGAACCACCTCATGATTTAAACCGAATAAAGACTAATTTTCAAATAAAACAAGAGAAAGGGAAGAGAAGAGACCAGCATCCAAAAGCATTGTTTCCGGAAATTAGACAAAACCAATCATCCGTAAACCTCATTAAAGATACAGATTTAAAAAAAAAAAGGCTCATTACTGTCACATTAGGGACGTTATATCTCACATTACCAACACTACATTAATTGATATTCTATCCAAACAATACCCCACAACAGACTACCCTCCATACTTCGACACCATTGTTAATCGAAGGGGGGGGGAAGCCCAACGAGAAATAATAATAAAATCTTTCAAAAAACGACGAAAATCGAATATCTTATTTCACAATTCGTGGTGATATAGGAAACCCGAAAGGAGGCTGCATAGAGAGAGGGAAAAAACTAGTAATAACTCCGCTAAAATCCGATTATTATCTTCTCATCAATGTCAGACGGGGATGTCCTGCTTGAACGCTCTTGCAGACCTGGGGGCCCATCCTTTGTTCTCGGGGCCTCATCACGATCCGAGTGTGGACTTGAGTTCTAATTTAGCCGTCACGGGATGGAAAAATAAACAAATAAAGTCCCCAGATAAGGGACTACTAAACGGCTGACTAACTTCGTTATTGTTGTGATCTGTCTTTTGGACTGTCATCGGCGGTACCTTGAGATGGAGAGGAGAAAACAAACATGCTTTGTGGTTTTCTGGATACGTCAGGATTGACCAGGATGCTGCTCTGAATCATAATGGAATCGCTCATTTCCCTTTGAGGGAAAAGGAATTTGACTAATTGCCTTCATTGGAAACGAGGTTTGGTGTCAGTTACGTAATTGGGCTAGTTGCGAGGTTAAGATCCGTTAGATGAGAAAATCCTGTTTTTTTTCCCCTTCACTTTAAATAAATCTAATTAATTGTCATGAGTATGTACCAGATCACATAGCTGGTAAGTTTTGGTGTTTGTATTTGAAGGATAATACCCCATTTTGTGACTTTTTGTGTATTAAAGTATCGATATTATATTAGAGTAGAGTTGAATATTTTTCACATCTATTATGAGGGAAAGATATTTTTATGAACATTCTGTTTGGTTTTATAAGTTATAGGGCAAATTTTTCTTTCCTGTTCGAGAATAAACTGTATATTTCAATTTTTTGAACGAAACAAATAATTAACGCTTATAGTGAATCTTGCTTTTATTAAGATGTATAAAGTTAAAAATGTATTTGCAATAAAATTTGTATTCAGTTGAAAGTTAAAGATAAAAAAAAAAGCAGGAATAACTTTTTTTACATAAATTTAATTCGACATTTATACTTTTTTTTTGTAAAAATATTCAATTAAATTAAAAAGACTTTAACAATTAACGCAGTTAACATTGAAATCAACATTTGAAAAAAAAAATCTTTAATAATTTAGTGATTGTAATAAATATAATATATTAAACAATAAAGAAATATATCTATGACAAATTTTTAAAAATTATGTATTTGTAAGCAGAAAAAAAAAATATAATAAAGAAAAGCCTTTTTCTTAGTCAAAACCCATTTGGTTAATTAGTTTTAATCTTATCGAATATAAAACACAACATACAAGTAAGGTGGCATAGAAAATATATAAATAGATTTAATGACAGTAAAATTAATATATTATTCTGATAATACCTTCTCACTGATATCAGGAGCGAATATGTCTTCGCAGATCGTTAGGTTATCAAATGTTTCTACCCTTACCAGCATTTAATAAACAAATTATACATTCAAATAAATCAGTAAGAATTATTTATGTGCCCTTTGTTTGGATCTCTATTGTTTATCGTAGTATAGTGTAATAATCAACTCTGTTGATATTTTTTTTACTATGCTTCATATTTACGTTTCTCCTGTGGAGAAAACTATATCTTCAGATTGCTACATTTTATGTTAGGAGTTTTGAATAAAACTTTACGGTAGGAAAGAAAATGCAAACTTCATCATATATCTCTGATATTATTCACACAAATCTATGCAAGAACAAGAACATGTTATGAAGTTGTATAATCGATTTCTTATTTGTTTGTTTGGTCTCCATTCTATTGTTCTAAACACTCGCATTCGCCAGTTGTTTAGATGCTTATGAACCCTTGATAGGAAGAATTTTGAATAAAAACAAATTTGTGCTAAGAGTTTTGTATAAAGACTTATAAAAAAGAACGTACAGATTCGATCCTCTCTGATATTATTCACACAAATCTATGCAAGAACAAGAACACATCCTGAAGTTTTATCATCGAATTTTTACTTATTTGTTTGATTTCCATTCTACTATAAGCACTCGCGTTCGCCAGTCGTTTAGACGCTTATGAACCCTTGATGAAAAAAAATTTTTGGAAAAAGGGGTTTTTGAATAAAAGAATTTTGTATGAAGAGTTTTGCATAAAGTCTTATAAAAAAAGAACACAGGCAGACTTCTTCATATATATATATATATATGTGTGTGTTTGTGTGTGTGTGTGTGTTGTGTAATTATTCACACAGATCAGTGCAAGAACAAGATGTCTTAAGTTTTATCATCGACTTACTATTTGTTTGTTTAACCTAAATAATTTCCATTCTACTCTAAAATTCACATTTCCTTGTCATTTAGATGCATATGACCCTTAAAGGAAAGAGTTTTAAATAAGATAATTTTGTGTTTAGAGTTTTGTATGAAGATTTATTAAAAAAAAAAAAGAACACTCATACTTCATCACCACCAATATTATTCACACGAATCGATTGCAAAAAACAAGAACACGTCCTAAAGTCTTATAAACATTTTTATTTGTTTATTTGATTTCTATTTTACTCTAAGCACTCGCATTTCCCTGTAGTTCAGATGTTGTGAACCCTTGAAGGGAGGAGTTTTGAATAAAAGAATTTTGTGTATAGAGTTTTGTGTAAAGACTTATAAAAAAAACAAGACGCAAACTTCATCATCTGTAATATTGTTCACACGAATCAATTGCAAAAACAAGAACACGTCCTAAAGTCTTATCAACATTTTTATTTGTTTATTTGACTCCTATTTTACTCTAAGCACTCGCATTTTCCTGTAGTTCAGACGTTGTGAACCCTTGAAGGGAGGAGTTTTGAATAAAAGAATTTTGTGTATAGAGTTTTGTGTAAAGACATAAAAAAAACAAGACGCAAACTTCATCATCTGTAATATTATTCACACGAATCAATTGCAAAAACAAGAACACGTCCTAAAGTCTTATCAATATTTTTATTTGTTTATTTGATTTCTATTTTACTCTAAGCACTCACATTTCCCTGTAGTCCAGACGCTTATGAACTCTTGAAGGGAACAAAACTCTGTTGACACGAACGTCGTCTTGTCATATCAGTTGGCACAACTGCAGAGTGACACAGTGTCAACACGGGCGTTGATTGGTGTCAAACAATCACTGTTCTTGACGCCAAGGAGAGCAAACTTGAACTGTTTATTGTCTTGGACTTGTCAACATGCTCCTAGTTCGCTCAAAGGTCGCTCTCGACTATGGCTTAAAGAACTTTATCGATAGAAGTTGACAGAAAACTGTCGAGTTATATTTACAACTCTTTCGAATGTTTAAAAACACTTGTTTGGAGGAATTTCAGCCGACAAATTTTCAAGTCTGAAATTTCTAGAAAGATTAGTGAAAGTTTGAGTAGCAATGTTTGTATATATGATACTAATTTTATACCTACTGTTTTGGAAATACGAACACATGTGATAAAATTTTTCTTGCCACATCTATTGCAATCGGTTGAACATGTGACAAAATTATAAATATTTATTATTAACTTTGCCTGATAGCAGAGATTGTGGCTCAAAGTGGAAACTTTTATTTAGATATAAGAAATTACGTCGATATTAAAGTAAATTTTTATGACAACAAGAACATATTTAAAAATAATAAATCCATATTTAAAAAAATATTTGATCCATTAATTTAATATTTTTAAATTTTGCTTAAAATTTAAAAATATTTGATCAATTTGTAATTTTTTCTTTGAGTACAAGATGTATTATTAACTTTGTATGTTAAAAGTAAAAGGAGATGAAATATGAAAGGTATTTTAAGTAGGCAAAAAAAAAAAAAAAAGATTTAAAAAATAGTGATAAATAATATAAAAAATGATCTCTAAATATGTTAATGGTACATGTTTTGATAATGGAGTATTTTTATATTTGAAAGCACTTTTTCTAAATAAATTATTGAATAAAATAAAATATTTAATAAATAAAATAAAATTTTCTATCTTATTTTTTAAGTAATGAGAGAAGACAGTTTTATAGAAATGTAATTAGCGTTAGTTAAAAGAATTCAAATTTAAAGACAAAAGTTATTGGGCAATAATTAACGGAATTACAAGCAAATTTATGCAAACCTACCCATAAAAATTTACAGGGAAAAATAACTAGCTTAAAAAACAATTAGAGGTGAAAAATATTAATTGAATTTGTCTAAAAAATTAAAGTGAAATAATTTTCATAAGTGCCATCATTGGTTGGTTTTTAATGGCATTCAGTTATCATTATAATGTTCCATATACAAAAAGTAAGAAATTCAATAGCAAAATATAATAATTAATAAATAAATATAATGTAATGAACATAATAATAAATAAATAAAATTATAAATAAATGTATTATTTAATAAAAAAATATAATAAATAAACGAATATAATATTTAATTAATATAATAAATAAACTAATATAATATTTAATACATATATTAAATAAATAAATATAATAATTAGTAAATAAATATACTAAATAAATATAATAAATAAATAAATTAATATAACAAATAAATAAATAAATATAATAATAAATAAAACAAGATAATACATAAATATAATAATAAATAAAATAATAAATGAAATAATAAATAAATAACACAAAATAATAAATAAAGTAAAACAAACTAATAAATAAAATAAACAAAATAATAAATAAAGTAAAACAAATAATAAATAAAGTAAAACAAAATAATAAATAAAATTAAACAAAATAATAAATAAACAATTATAGTAAACTAATAATTAATAAAATAAATAAATGAAATTATTTAATAATTAATAAAATAAATAAATGAAATTATTTAATAATTAATGAAATAAATAAATAAACGAAATAAGTTATTATTATTTAATGATTAATAAAATAAATAAATAAATGAAATAATTAGTTAACTAAATTAAATAATAATTAATTAACTAAATAATTAAAAATCTAAAAATGTAGCTTTACAACAGAGACAGAAAAAAATAAATCATACGTAGTTCTTTATAAAATTAAATAAAGGACAGAAAATCATTGTCGGGTTTGTACACGACATTGGTTTCCCCTCCTACATCTATCTATTATTTTCTCTCCTACATTACAGCTAAAAATTTGTAATTGGAAGATTCTCCCTAACTACGTCTTTTAAACTTAAAATGCAAAGCTGCGTTTATACATGCAAACCTAACAGTTCGCTAGCCATTCGTCGAAACAACGCCATTCCTATCTAAATTGCGAATTACTCTTTGTGATGGTCCAGAAACCGATTTGAGATCACCACGAGCAGTATTTCAACGCATAAACTTACTAGCCGCTCGGCTCGTATGTGTACACACTGCATTAGATTTAAAATGTTAAAAACGGACACTGTTAAAGGGATCTCTCATCATGTGGTCAGAATTCAAAAGTACAAAACCATTATCACTGCGCTTTGGGACTTGGATAATGCCAAATATATTTTCTTAGATTTATTTCCAGAGGAATAATTTGGGTTACTTACCAGTTGGTTCTGATATGCCGTGACAGCCGTGAAAACTGTTTCTGGGAAAACGTAGGTGCGGAACTGCTCTGTTTCGATGTTTGTGATAGTCGGTACACCCTGAGTATTAGACTTGAGCTTCACCAAGTGAATCCTTGGCTGATATTTGTGCATGGAATTCAGGACTATCTGCAGAAAGAAGATACCAGAAATATAAGTATTTTATCGCAAACCATTTGGAACTGAAAACACCTGGATACTAATTATTTATGCAACATAACGTCGAATATTTAAAATTTTTTTAATTAAAATTAATCTATTAATTTAAGAGTCTTATATTACGCTTAAGTAGATTTTTTTTTGAATGTATTGTTGAAAATTAATTTAACAATTTAAGAGAATCCTTCCTCATATTTAACGAAAGATAATTTGGCATTTTTTGAATACTTTATTCGAACAAAAGCTATCGATTAAGGTTTAAAACACCATATTAACACGTTACAAAAAAAAAAAAAATATTAATTTTTGCGAGCAGATTTTTTTTGTTATAATTTTTAAAGTGTTGGTAATAAATTTTTAATAATAATTTTTTTTATTGCTTGAAAAAAATCACACCATTAACATTATTATTTTCATTAAATTTCACAAAGTATTTCTGTCTAAATTATTGTACATTCATTTTAAAAAAAAATAAAACTAGGTAGAACTAGAGATAAAAAAATGATTTTATTTATATTTGATCGTATTCTTACAATAATTAAAATATAAACACCTTTTCTGAGACTTTATATATATGCAAGAAAATATATATATCACCAAATCCTGTTGTGCTCGAACATTTAAATATTTTTAATAGTCCTTATACTAAAGATGTTCAGTTCTATCTGCACGAGAGAGTCGAGAGTCACACTAAAGTAACTTTGTAACTTTCGTTTTTTATTCTTTTTCATAAGCATAATAATAAAAAAGCAATCTTTTACAAAAAGCTATGGCTTATTACATGCTACAAACTCCAAGACAAAATTCGAACAGTAGAATTATATTTTTTATCTATTACATTTTTCAAATCAGTTATGAAAACGGTTATAGCAAGCGATTACTTTAAACAAATATTATACCAAACGATTACTGTATTAAATATTAAAATTAAAACAAGCGATGAGATATCAAAGTAGATACTGTCTGTCTACATCAAGAATAGCTCTCGCCAATGTGTGTATCAATGTCAACTTCTGAGGAACTCTCTGAATCATTGAAATCAAAATCGGGCTCCATAAAAAGAAACTATATATGAACATAACAATATGTTGCTGGTACAGAAAGTACCTGTTTTGGGTATTGTATGAATTGATATAATGCTTGGCGGGAGCTAACTTTGTGATAGACAGACAGTAATAATATTTTGTTCAGATATTAAAATAAAAACATACGATAGGATTAGAGTGTTGATAAATATTGTTACTAAAGAAGAAGATTATTCATTAAAATTACACACACACGCACACACACATATATATATATGTTTGTGCATGTGTGTGTACATGTAACACTTTCGCTACCACAATGGCAAAATCAAGTTTTAAGAACTCATTTACAAAGCATAAGCTTACATTTCTTAATTCTATATCCATGTATTTAAATTTATTTAGAAAAACCTGCTATTCCCTTACACATATAACACAAAACTAAATCTTATTCATGCATTTCACACAAACCCATATCTACAGGCAGAATCTGAGAAAATAGGACAAGAACACTGAGATATTTTGCAATATCGTTTTTATTTCAGTCTTCCCAATACAAGTAACTGATTTTTTTAGAAAAATATCCTGTCGTTTTTAGGAACAGACGTTATGGCAACAGTACCGCAGCTTTTAATTCATTGTTTCTAAGAAGTCGGAAGGCTTCCGTGACCGTCTTCAGAAACCGCTAATTCGCGAACTACCTGTTTTGACGATGAATCGAATTCATATATTACCCAGACATATAACAAAATAAACGAAAACTTCAAAAGCGGCTATTACATATGACTCATCAACAACGGTGGGAAAAACATCTGTGATGATGGTGTGGGGGGGAGGGTATTGTATAAACTCGAACTATCTTTATCAGAAACAGTAAAAATAATTCCAGTTCCTTTTGTTCTTTTGCAGTCTCAATTTACGATTAACGCAGCTCCAAGCATATGGTGGATTCACGACCCCCGAGGCCACTACGTGACCACAACAGGATACGTTGAGATTTTTTGCACTCTCTGTTTTCAGGCAAATAATTTTTAAGTTCCTTTTTTTAAATACCTTTTTACGGTTTAAAAAAGAATCGTAAAATTACAGAAAAAGGAGTACCTAAGTGTCTATGAACTTTGATGTAGAGAGAGTTATCATCCAATTTTTCAAGAATATGTACTCGTAAACATGGAACTTTCTGGGTTTTAATCGTTCCTTTGTTCTCCGCCGCTCATTGTAGTCTGATTTTGCAGAATTTGTAATCGTTGACAAGTAAGTTAAAAATCCGAATGTAAGTCTACGGAGTGGAAGTAATTTGTAAGATAATAACAAACTGTAATTTGCTGATAGAAAATTTCGTGTTCTCTTACATTAAGCGAGAGGAATATTACCTCTTTCAGGTATTTTTAGCGTTTTTTTCTAATTTTGGTGAAACTTTTTATGACGTGTTGAGCCATTTTTAGAACTTAAAAAAACCAATTGTTCTTATCATTGGAAATTTTGCTAAAATTTCTCGTATATTAACAAATGTTAAATGTTAAGAGAAATAAACGAATGTCAAAAGTGTGTTTCAAAATTAATTCTAAAAACTCGTATAAGCAATTTTTAATGCTACTTACGTTGTCGAATAGAAAGATTTTAGGCAACTTTTAATAAATGATCATAATTTTTTAATATTTTCTCTGACAATTAGTACACGAAATAGAAATTCAATTTTTTTAAGCAAAAACAATGATATAACAACATGACAGAATAGTGTCCCCCCCCCCTTTCACGTAGAAAAATAACTTCCAAAAAATAAAATTAGATAAAATAAAAGAACATAAAGATAAATTTCATCTTTTTTAATTACGAGTCTTTATAAGAAATAGGAAAATAATAAGCAACATACATTTCTTCATTTGGCAAACAGAAAAATAAATAAGTTGCAGAAAGAAATTAAAAAAAGGAGTTTGCTCTAAAAAACGTCACATATCTTTGTATTCAGACTTGTTCAAAAGTATTAAAGATATTTTTGTTAATTTAAGCATGCCCAGTTTTTAAAGATAATAATGATTTTTCAATGCTGCAGATAGTTCATAACTGTCAAAAGTTATCATTTTATTAATGAAACATAATATCAAATGAACTAAATTGTGTTCTGTTGATAGAAATCTCATATATGTATATATTATATATTCCACCAAATTGAAAACACTTCAAAATCAGAACAAAAATATCATCCTTATTTTTTAAAACAAATTTGAATATTGTAGTGACTAGACTATTAACATCATTCTTCTTTTATTATCTCTCTTGATTATCAAAATACCTTTTTTTTTATTGAAATGGTAAAACTAGCAGTAATATGTTACTGAGCAGAGTCTTAAGAATTTAGACTTTTTTTTTAAAAAAACTTAGGCATGTGAGCTTTGTATACATAATAACGAATTCTTCCATTCTTAAGGTAGTTAATAACTGTCAAATGCTATTATTTAATTAATGAAACATAACATTAAATAAATTAAATTCTACTTTAATGACTGGAATCACATCACTAATGAGAGAATACTTCGAAAACAGGGCAAAAATATCATCATTCGTTTTTAACATAAAATTAAATGATGCAGCTACATGACTTTTGATGACAACAATATTCTTTTTTGTTTGTTTGAAAAATCATTTTTTTAACTGAAAAATGGTAAAACTATCAAAGTAACATGTCACCATACGGAAAGATTCTTAAATGTTCATTCTATTTTTTAAGAAAAATATAACAATCGCCTAAAAATACACAGCAAGACAGAAAAACTCAAAAAAATATCGAGTAAGATAAGACATCCAACAAATTATAAGATTGATTCCCGGCACATTACTGAGTAGCATCTTTTTTCATCCACCCTTTTTTTTAGTTATCAAAATCATTTATTTACTGAAATGATAAAACCGGCATTAAAATGTATCTGTACAGAATCGTCCTCAATGTCGCTTCTTTTTTTAAAAAAAAGAACATAACTGTTGTTTAAAAAACTACTTAGTAAACCCCATAAACTCGGAAAAATATGGAGTGAGATAAGATATCCAACAAATTAAGATTGATTTTCGGCACATTATTGCACACAAAACATCACCAGGTCGACGAATTGTTCTTCTCACAGAGTCGGAAAAAGAACTTTTGTGAGCTCGACACTTTGTCTTTCTTTTCTACAATTCCATTCTTCTGCAGACAGATGTCAAAGCCAATTAAGTATAGACGTCTCCTCTGTGTGATATCTCTCCCGAACCATCGGTAGATGACGGTTGCTGCTTCATATAAAGAAGAATCGGTTGATTACCGCGATTCGGCAGAAGGGTTCCCCTTTTTTCCTGCACTTCGCGTGTCTGATTTAGATCCAGCTGTCAACATCTGTGATAACGCAATTTGACGTCTCGCACTTTGTTTTCCACGTTGTTCTCGTGGAAGTGAAGACATTTTGTGTGCATAGCTGGACACTTGATAAAAATTCGACTCTTTGTTTGGTTCATTTCCCAGGTTTGGGTTTCCTTTGTCCCTCGCTATCTCAAAAGGACCAGGGGTTGATGCTGTTTTATGTGGTACCTTTTATTTTTTTATTTTTATTTGAGGTCTTTGTTTGATTACTGGCTTCGATTCGAGTAGTATTCTGTGGAAGGTAGGCAAGAGAACGGAATCACGCTGAGGGCATCCAGGATGTGTTACTTAAATTGGGGAGGTAATAAAGATAAACTTGGATCGTGTGCGTTGAAATTTAATACTGGATTTATCTAAAAGAGCTAGTGAAGTTTTTTTTATGGAGGGTTCTCCAGCCTGTTGAAAGCAGTTGTGTAAACGAACGAACAATGGATTGATAGTGTTAGAAAATAATGCAAGAGTTTAAGGACGCGAGAAGAATCAGATAGTTCAGATTGCATCTATCTTTTTTCCCCGCTATATCCATCAGCAGATCATTTTTAAAAATATTGCAGCCTTGAGATAATCAACAATGAATCTTTAATTAGGGAGGAAACGTAAAAACTGTATTTGTTAAGAGAATATTAAATGTTTACGTTTAAAAAGGGTTGACATCGTAATTAATGTTTAAATTAATTTGCTGAAAGTGTTACTTTACTTTTCACAAAAGTTCATACATTAACAAATTAGCCTTGTGAGACTAACTCCTTTCTTGTTTATAAGTAATTAGATTTTCTTCATTTTCAAATTCAGTGAATAAGAAAATGTTAAAAAAAAAAAAAGGATTTAAAATCAATACTTAGTTTTATTCAATAAGCTTTCAATTTTTTTTTTTCGTTATTTTTAATAAAAGCTCACGCAATGTAAGCTTTCATGAGATTGAAATTTCTATGAGTTAATTTCATAACCTTCAAGTAACTGCTGAGATATTGAAAACCTTATGAACCATGAGTATCTTGAATGATGTTCTCGTATGCAAGATTATAACGATGCAGTCAGAATAATGAATTTTTATAAAAAATAATTATACTTTAGCTTCTTAGTTTTTTGTTTTGTTTATTAATACACTTTTTAACAAAAAAAAAATATATATGTTACAAATTTATGAGTCCTGATGAAATTTAAGACACGCTGTGTAGTGGGACTGTTGAGGTTCCAAGTCCTCCCGTTGACGTTATAGGGAATATTGTCACAACTAATATAAATGTATGTTATGCACATACAATTAGTTCTATCTTAAAAAGTCATGGTAGCCAAGTAGTCATAGTCGCAAACTTACGGATGGCTTATTTCCATCGAGCCCTGACGTCATTAAAGACCCTCCCTATTGCGGGGCTGAATCTTTTTAAATCTACCCGGGCTCAGAGACCACCTATAGGCGTGGTATGAAATTTTGGAGAGGAAAGTGCTGGCTCAGGTGTCGACCTTGTCACTCAAATAGGATTTAAAGTAAGAGGTCCGTCGTTAAAAGCCCTCGTGTAGTTTATTAGTGAGACGTTTATGAAAAATCAATATATAGTTTATCGATAATTCTATTTTTTTTTATAAGAAAATCTTTAAAGATCAAAGCCTTTTTCTGTCATATTAACAACTTCAGCTGTCTTAAGAGATTCAAATCAGAAAAGCCTTTTTTTTAAATAAGAATTAGTCACTTACATATGATGACTAATTTACAGCGTTTAAAATGTCAAGCTACATCCGGTAAATGAAATTAAAAATGTTCCTTACAAAAACTGAATCTCAATATCGTAATAGCATTTAACCATAATGAGCCATTTATGCTTAAAAGCATTGCAAACCAACAAGATTATAATTTGATGCAACTGTACATTACAAAACAAATTATAAACGCATAAAATTCTTTGTTGCGGAAATAATGGCCCCAAAAGAACCACATATTTTGAATAATAGCCCGAAGGCACTGGATTTGATTACCCTTACACAAAAATTGCCTAACACCCAGCTGAAATCTTACATTTACATGTATTAATTGCTGTATCTTTAATCTATGTAATTGCCCGGTACCTATTACATTGTATGTAAATCATTACAATATACGTGTTGTATGGTACTATCACCAGTTCAAATTGGCTTACCAATCGCTGAATCACTCTCGAACGCGGAAATAATGAAACAGATCTTTTCCATTGCAATAGTTATATCCGTTTTTAAGGGTACTCCAGGTGAACAAGCGTTTTTCATTTTAATTATATTAAAAGCAGGATCTATTTTATGGCTCTTGTCTAATAATATGACCGCAATCGTAACAAAAAGGCAAAGGAGTAGCAACAGCAGTAATGACACATATACAGAAAACAGGAAGGGATAATCTGAATTCAGGTGTCACGGCAAGCCGCGGGTATTGACGTTGTCACGTGACCAATAAGATGTTTCCGAGCCCAATGATGTCCTTACTGGTCAATTATTTATCTTTTTCGTGGCCAATTACGCTTTGTATTGCAGATTATGGTATGTTTTGCTTGGACGGTCAAGCAACAGCTTTGGCGCCATATGACTGATATTGGCGTCTAGAATCGGCATTGTTTTTGAAAGATGAACGTGTGTGTGGCTAGTTGTTTGCTGGATTATAAGTTGTGCAATTAATTAAAAAAGTTTTTGAATCCCCTGGATTAGTGTTATCTTTTCAAAAGAGGTAACAAGCAAAATAACAGACAATGCATGTGAATAGATGCGTTGAGACAATCAATTTCTTGTTAATATTATTATTTTCTTTATTGCATTGCAAAACATATCTACATCTTAATCTCTCTTGTCTATTGATGATAAAATCCTTATCGTCCTAATAGTATTCTTGTCCAATTATCTGAAGTTTAGTAAACATTCAAACTCAATAAAGCATTAATATCTCTTTTCATTTTAACGTAAAATACATTCATTTATAATGGTTAACGAAAGATGATATTAAATTAGTTCCTTTCAGATTGCATTTATTAGTATAAAGTTAAAATGTTAGTGTTCCACAATGATTCTAGTAAAAGTAATTTGGGGCTTTAATATGTGTGTTTTGGTAACATGGATGTGTTCATTTGCTCTTAAAACTTTAAAGGTTTCTTTCTCTAAGATTAACTTAAAAATTTAAACATTTCACTTGATGAAACTTTTGTAAAGTTACAATCATTTCTTATTGTTAGATAATCTTTTGCTTAAAGCTCCCGTCTACCAGCCATTTTGATTTCGAGGGCGTAATGCTAATCCTATGGAATTTTTACTTTTGCTCTCAAATCTTTACTATTTGATCTATTTGAATGCAATAAAATGTATTTGAAAGAGCAAAAAATAATGGTTCCGATTTTTAAAAATATTTTTGTACCTATTTCAATTATTCATTTGTGAATTTCATTGTCTTTAAAATATTTTTAAAAATCGGAGGAAAAAAGTAATTCCATAGAAACCTTCATTATTTTTTGATCTTTCAGATGCACTTCATTGTATCCAAATAGTAAAGATTTGAGAGCAAAAGAAGAAATTCCACAGGATTAACATTACTTCCACGAAATCAAAATGACCTGTAGACGAGAACCTTAAATATAGATGTGGACTTTAGACAATGGAGGAAATGCATTTTAATAGGTGTTTATTTATTAGTTCTACCATTTGTATTAACGTTTCTTTGAGTTTGCTATTAGCGGGAGCTTACATTTCTTAAAAACGATGTGAATAAATAAGAAAAATCATAGTGTTTTCTTTTCTACTTATTAGATTTTTTCTATTTGTTCATTTAAATTTTTTTCAAAAAATATTTGACAATATGCATTTATTTTAATGCATATGCTATATGCATTTTAATTTAAATAGAAATAAATGAAAAAAGAACACCAAAGATAGAAAGGGGGAAAGTTATAATCAATTAATGAATGTTCTGAAGATTTCGTGTTTAAAATAAGGATTTTTTTCTTTCAATATATTATTTGATATTTAAGTTTCATTTTTTACTAACAACAAGAACTTCTGATTATTATTATTATTATTATTATTTTTTTTTTTTGCGCTTTTACATTCTTATTATTATAAATGAAATTTTTTTACTTTGAATATCTATGTAAACTAGAACTATTTCGCTTAAGTTTTGAAACTGTCCTCTAACTATTTTTGATATTTTTTCTGACAACTGATATGATATGAAGTCTTAAGAAACTTATTCACTCTATTTAAAAAATTTTAAGTATTTAACATGAGTATCAAATTTTTTTTTTTATTTTTTTCATGAAAACTTAATTTTAAAAGCTGATTGCCAATCTAAATCTGAATAATAAATTAGACTGTTATCATGCGAAACTTAAGCTGGTTTTATAGTTGCCGTTGTTCTTGCCGAATTTAACCGATCTGAGCAAAGTAGACGGAATGATGGTGTTTTCTTCAAAGTCAATTTTATTCCACTGAAAAATGCAATTCTACAAAACTCTTTTTATTCCTTATTCCATTGCCAATTCGCCATTACAATCAAAACATACAAACTTTTAACATACTAACATAATGCTATCTTTAGATAACAAAAAGAATGAAAGCAAACGAATAGGCTTTAAAGTCAAGTTATAAAATTAAGGCCATTTTGATTTCGTGGACGTAATGTTAATCCTATGGAATTTCTACTTTCGTTCTCTCCTTTTTACTATTTTGATTTATTTGGATGCAATAAAGTTCATCTGAAAGAGCAAAAAATAATGAAGGCTTCTGCAGAATTACTTTTTTCCTCTGATTTTTAAAAATATTTTCACCTCTACTTTAAGGCTCCCATCTACCCGCCATTTTGATTTCGTGGACGTAATGTTAATCCTATGGAATTTTGACTTGAATTCTCACACCTTTATTATTTGATTTATTTGAATGCAATAAAGTGCATTTGAAAGAGCAAAAAATAATCAATGCTTCTGTGGAATTACTTTTTTCCTAAGATTTTTAAAAATATTTTTATTCTTATTTTAGTTATTCGTTTTTGAGTTTATTGATCTTTAAAGAATATTTTCAAATATTTTTAAGAATTGGAGGAAAAAAGTAATTCCACAGAAGCATTCATTATTTTTTGCTCTTTCAAATGCACTTTATTGCATTTAAATAGATCAAATATTAAAGATGTGAGAATTCAAGTCGAAATTCCATAGGATTAACATTAAGCTGATGAAATCAAAATGGCGGGTAGACGGGAGCCTTAATGATTCGTTTAAGAGTTTTCCGGCCTTTAAAAATATTTAAAAATACTTTTAAAAATTGGAGGAAAAAAGTAATTCTACAGAAGCATTCATTATCTTTTGCTCTTTCAGATGCCCTTTATTGCATTCAAATAGGTCGAATAGTAAAGATGTGAGAACGAAAGTAGAAATTCCATAGGATTAACATTACGTCCACGAAATCAAAATGGCGGGTAAACGGGAGCCTAAGCGTTACAATTAAAGCAAACGATAAAATATTAAAGCGGACTTTATTATTCAGTTCAGATTTTAAAATTAATACAAACGATAAAATGTAAAAGTTGACAATAATATTCTGTTCAGATATTAAAATTAAAGCAAACGATAAACTATAAAATTAAACGAATCTAAAGATAAATGTAACTATTGTGCGGTTGTGAAATGATGCCATCAAATAAATCTTAACATACTGATCTATTCTCAGTAGCAACCCTAGATATAATTGTCGATTTTGCAGTGTTCATTGTTGACACGCATTGAAAAGGATTAGCCAATAGCTGGCGCAAAAACATCGAATGATAATGATTGGACATGTAAAGATGTTAACTCCCTACTGTTGAATGTCGTTTGCCCTCTATTTGTCTAATCGGTAAATTCGAAAAACATGAAAAATCTTTTATCATTAGTAAATACTACCTGAAAGAAATATAAAAGCATCTATTATACTATATGTTGTTTTGAATGGTCGATGTTCTTTTTGTCACAGGTTCTAGAGCAGATAAAATTATTACCATTACCAAAAACATTGCGAACTTTTGAACAAATTGTAATTGTTTATCCTAAAATTACAAAAGAAAATTGGATTTCAGATTTTCTAACGCAACAAAATGAGTTTTCAGTAGTTATCCCCATAGCAATGTATAGAAAAGAATCGTTATAATGTGGACAATTTAAATGCATTTTCTCGTGATTTTAAAATGGGTCGCTCTGCAATTTCTAAAAGACAAATAATGCCATTATATCAATGCTTTTTATAAGTGAATTCAAAAGTAAGCTCTTTTAAAATTGTTGTTATTAACAATAGTAACAAAAGCAAGCTGTTTAATTTTTAGAACATCATTACTGTATTTTGCAAACTGCCGAGTATTAGAATTATGACTGTTGAATTCAGCAACACGATAATGTATGCAAACAATACTTTTTATTCATTGAAGCAATAGTACTTCTTAATTTTTGCAAAAGTATCGAAATGATGGGTTGCGGATATTAAAATAGGTTATTTTATAAAGTAACTTTTTTTCCTTTCAAAATACTCTGATTTTAGCTTTTGTTAATGTTAAGTGATTTTTAGTAATGATTTTCGTGATATTCCTTTTCATTTTACTGTTTTGCAAAATTAATTGAAATCGACTAAATAACAATGAAAACTAAACGAAACTAAAAAATTGAATATTTTTATTTGCATTTAGTAGATACATAATGGCGGCCACTGTATCCTAATGGCCATGGTCAAAGGTTTACGGTCAGCGTTTGTTTTCGTCGAGTCGTGGGTTGGAGTATTGATGCCACTAAAGATCCACCGTGCCGCTGGCAGATGAACGTTAAATTTGATCGTGGTTCTAAATTATACTGTTGTTGTGACGAGGTAGTTTGGAAAGGGAGGTGCCAGCTTAGATGTCGTGCTCATTACTTGACCGAATTTCAAAACTACGAGGTCCGTTACCAGTAACCCTTATGTTACTTCTCAGACTAAAGTTAATGAACAATCATAATCCCGTCAAAGTAGATGCATAATTCATGACAGAAGAGTTTTGCTTATAAAGATGAAATTAGAATCATTCAATAGACTTTATCTTAGAAACTAAAACTAATTTGTATTTATCTAAATTTCTCTCGATGAATTTTGTCCCAATAAAAATCACGTTGTATTGTAATATGTTACTCATGAAAAACAGTATTTTTATGTTCAGTATTATATCTAAATATCTATTAACAAATTTAATATTGCGTAAGATATAATTATGCAACATATTCCTAAAATATTTCAGCTGAAATTGATTGGAAAAAATGGTACTTTATTCACACAAAAATCATTGATATCCCTTTTGTTTTAATATATACTACTATACATCCCATGATTCACAGTTTTTTAGTTAATATTTAAGTTATCAGTTTCATGTCTATTTTCATTAGTTTGTATTAATTTTGATTAAGAAGGATGAAAAGGATTAATCAGGTTTAAATTCTGTATTATATTTGTTTTGAAAAAATTATTAAATCATCAATGTATCTAAACAAAGTATTATAATGTTTATAAAAGTAACCAAACTATTACTAGCGGTACCATCTTGTGGTATGCCTTAAATGTGCTTATATTTGTATCATTAAGAATAATATAACTTTTTAAAACTGAATTAATTAAGAAATTAAATTTTTCAAAGAAATGTAACTATTAATTTTCAAAATTATTACCTATTTCTTTATGTAAAACTATAATCCTATTACAAATTTTTTATCACCATTTGTAATTTAAGTATTATAATCACTGTTAAAAAATACTAATTAGTCAAAGGAGTATTTAGTTTTTTTTTGCATATAATAGCATAATTTCCAGAGACCTTGCAACAACATAAATGATTAACTTATCCTATAGATGTTTTTATTGATCTTTTAGATAACTACGATTAGTGCTCTATTTAGTCTTCAAATTCATATATTTAATCCCTTCATTAATACAGTATTCATATTACTTAAAGACTTCGATTGCTAAACTATATTTAATATCCAATTAGTTAAATTTATCAATATCTCCATTAATTTTTTTCTTAATGTATATATATTACAGTTGGAAGTTTTAAAACATGTAACTTTATTCACTTCTCTAAGATTATTACCTTTTACAATATTTTGATTAATTGTAGCACATGTTGGTATTCATCATTTATAAATTCACTAGAATCTTTACAGTTACATTCATCATTGAGCTATAAATCCTTAGCATTATTATAATTATAAATCAAACACGTCCTATATTTTTATTAAATTTACAAGCTGTTTCAGTATTAATATTATAAGTAGGAATTAATATTTTATGCTTGTTAATAATATTATTAAAATTTATTTTATCAAAAGATTTATTCATAAAATTAATACTATAATATCTGATATTTTGATTATCAGTGTAACTTTCTCCCGTGTTGTATTTACTAACAAAAAAAATTTAGAGATATCCCTGAACAATATGTAGGCAAGTACTCTCTATTTTACTTTCATTATTAATAAAATCACTTAATGTTTTAATTCCTTTTTCTTTAACCGAATAGAAAGTATTAAATATTTTTAATATTGAAGTATTTTTCAAAAATTTATTTTAATATATAAATTTTTTCTTTGATAACATCCCTGATTATGCATTTTTTTCACTATTTGTTCCTCTAGTTTGTCATTATTAGAATCATTCAGCATATTAAAATCATTCTTTCTATAAAAAGTGCTATTAATCGTCAGTTTGTTTAAGAATTTGAAGGTTAATTTTATTAAAATGCAAAACATTAAGACTATCGCATTGAAAGCTAAAATAAAATAAAATTCATAACCTAACCTCTCTTCTTTGTCCTTCAATAAGCTCCAAATAGTGAAACCGACAGGCGCTGGAAAAGAAGATCTGGATGACTAGATTTTTAAGCGAATTTTGCCTCCAATATCTATCACTTTCGCATTTCGAGTTTGGTTTGCTAAGATGTCTTTTTATAACCTCAAAATATGGCAATGCTAAAATATCTATTTATTTTAAACTGATTCGTGCACTCTTTGGAAACTTCCTAAGTAACTGCCTTTTTTTGTGTAACAAATATAATTTGTCACCTAGACACGGCACCTCATACATTTACATGAATGCTGAGATATTCTTATACATCGAGGAGGTTCATCGTGTTTTGTATCTTTGATGTTATTTTGTATCTTTGATATCATGTTGTATGCCAATATTACAATAAAAGAGGGTTTTTTAAATCAGTATTTTGGAATTTCTATAGAGAATAATTTTTATTGTATTGCTATACTCTCTAATAGCTTATTTAAGGATAAGTGGTAAGAAATTTTACTTACATGTCCTTGCTTGTCCATTTCGTTATTCGTAAGTTTTACTTTTTCAAATGACACCACCTGTTTCTTGAGCTGATCCCCTGTGAAGGGAGAGTCTGGGTGCATGTACAATCTCGATGGCGATGGGGGATCTGCCTTTCCTGCCACTAGCCAGGACGATCTGTGGTAGGCATACCTATATCTCTTGTTGTCCACAGGAATTATGTCCATCAGAACGCCGTATCGGGCGTGAGGGTCTGCTCCAGAGAAGGAGGCTCGTACCGTTGGGAACATTCGCCTGTGAGGAAAGATATACAAACGTGAGTGTAAGCAGCCATTGTCATTGCAAAGAAGATTCATTTGCTGGCACAACAAAGTTTTAAACATATTTCTACAGTAATTAGTTAAATTATTTGGTTTTAAAATGGTGTTATAGTAACAATGGAAAACGGATCATTGGCCTAAAGGAAATATGTGAGTCTCTTAAAAGAACTCCATGCATTGTATTCTAACAGTAGAGGGTGCTTTGGTAATCAGGGAATGTTAGAACGTAGTTGCCATTTCCATCCACGCTCCAGGGATGATAAGCTTGCAAGCTTAGAGTGTGTCCCTCTTGAAGTGAATAACCCTGAGAAATACGTTACTGTAATAAAGGAATAATGGTTTTTTTTAAATGCATATTCTAAGTGTTTATTGTAAGAGAAATTCATTCCTGTGTTGTTTGATTGCGTAGACAACACACGTGTAAAATGCCAGTGTACTAGAGCTCTTTTAGACCATCCAACCTTTAACTGTACTTTGCATTGCAATCTAGTCACTGTTGATTGTCAGAGTACCCAAAGCAAACATATTCGAATACGGAGGAATGTACAAGGCTGCTCAGAAATAAATGTTGAAACTACATTCCTTTGTTTGAGAAAAAAAAATTGTAAAGTTTTCAAATTTTGAATGCATTTTTTCCTTCTAACTTATGGGGGAGGGGAATTTAAATTTTTAAAATTTTGTGTGTATATACTTATTATGTTTCACTTGTTTTAATTTATTAAACTCTGTGTGCTTAAAATTTAAAATATTTTATAAATACGCCTTTCCTCTATTTAATAAATTATTCTATATTGGAAACGAAACGTTGAAACATATTTTATGAGTAGCACATTATAAGTGTATATATGGGTAATACAGTAAAATATTCAGTTTGGATAGTGAAGTGAAAATGTAATATTAAATTTGAAACAATATTTTATTTTGTAAAAAAAAAAATGTGCCAAGTGTTATGCCCCAGTCTTTTAAAAATTAGGCGAAGATACCCTTAATTCTGAGATGAAAGGAAAATATTTTCTTTACGAATTAATCTTCAACAATGTAAACAAATATATAACTTTGTTTAACTTTATCTTATTGGAATATTCTCATTGAGCAAGCAAAATCAAGATCTTGTCAGAAATATTCGAAAACACGTTATTGATGATGGTTAATATTCTTGAGGGGAAAAAGCAAGTATCTTCCCTTGGGCCCACTTACGAAGTCCATGCATACAACTCTTTATGCAAGGAATTCTTATTATTATAATTCATACAACTGAATACAATTAGCATAGGTTTATGCTAACGACGCACACATACACACACCAACCTCGAAGTGGGAAGACTTAACATCCTTGCTTTCTTAACATGGGAAGACAAAAGGTGTACGTTTCCTTTCAGGTATGTCACGCAAGAAAGTCGACCTCACCGAATTCTTCAAGATCTCCAGTTAGCTCCTGTGTGTGTGTTTTCAAGAGTTTTCTCTTTAACAATGGCTCTGCGTGCAACACGCGAAGATTCTTTTAGAGTTCATACATGTCCCCCCCCCCCTTCGTTGTATGGTGGTTGGTTACTTGGAAATCCAATAGCGTGATCACACCTTCTTCTGTGTGCCTCTCAAGTCTGAAGCCCCGTTGATTTCGATGTGTGATACAGAGAGCAATAAGTGTTAAAAATGGCAGTTTTATATCTCGTGAGAGATGGGGTAATAATGATGGATCGGTAATTAATCGTAGGATATGTGGAAATAGAACCTAATGTGAGAGGTGCTCAGCGGTGGAGAGAGAAAAAAAATCCGGTTTATTATAATTTACTTTTTTGAGGGATCGAATTACCTTAAAGAAAAGTCGTTTGTAAAAGGTTCTTTGATTGTTAAGTCAGTTCGTTTCCTTCATGTCATTTAGTTTGAAAAGTTTAGATCGAATCGTACTTTTTTAGTTAGTTACTATTTATGATTTATCCAGATGTCTATACACAATGGTTA
>BMAW01093006.1:0-35047 GCA_019974015.1 Nephila pilipes
GTAATGATATTATATGTGTTACTAATACGGTAATTTTTCTTTTGTACAATAGGGAGTTTACCGATACACCTTTTCACAATATAAGCCTCTCTGAAATTCCAAGTTGGAAGAATTAAATGCTCAAAATTATTTCGAAAGCATAATGTTCCACAGACGCATGTTTACTTGTATACGACTATCAGCGTTCGTGGGTGTTAATGCTGCTATATTTTACTTATTACAGAAACATTTATTTTTTGAAACAAATACATATTTACAATCTATACTTAAATTAATGATTCATGTTTGAAATGGAGCAGTGAATGAGCAAAATATAAAAATTTATACGAGGGCGGTTTTCTGGACATAGCCTTTATTTAGAAGTAAATAAAAAACCCACATTGTTGTAAGAAATTGTTCATGTCTTAAAGGTACAGCTGTACTCAATTTTTCACCATAGACACCATGTACATTCAAGCACTTATCACAGCGTTTTCCCAACTTACACACACATCCCTTCCGCATAAATCTCATCTGCCTGTGAATTCAACGATATTCTTAAAACCTTTGAAAATCCCTCATCGTCAACGAAGTGTCGAAGCCACTTCCTCATGTGAGAGAACAGAGGATGATCAGAAAAAGCCAAGTCTGGATTGCATGGGGGAAAGTTAAAAACGTCCCATTTGAATAGGCCCAAAATATTTTGTGTCAGCCAATCATGGTGTTGGTGAGAGTTGTCATGCAGAAACACAACCCTAGATGCAGCAGATACCGACTTTTAATCTGGATGGCCCTTTATATTTTCTTCAAAGTGTTACAATAAACTTCAGAAATGATTGTCAAAGGTTCTCAAGAGATTTGTATCAATTTGTTTCACAAGATCATCTCTCCGTAAAGACAGCCTTCAACCCTTTGATTCATGATGAATGTCTGTTATTCCTTCCTTCAAAAATATGTCACATTCACTCACCACATCTTCACTCATAATATTTGGAACGAATACGACACACATTTCCCAATGAATGTCTGCAGCTGACAGATGTTTTGCCTAAAGACACCTTACCATTCTGTGTACCTAGAATTTAATAGGAATTTCGATGGCAATGTACATTTAATGATATTATAAACAGCAAACAAGTTGGTTATAGCCGCAGTACGATGCTATAACCAGGATAGCTAAAAGAATAGAGAATTGCAGATTGTTTCGTAAAACGAATGTTGGCTAGCACATCTGCATATTACGACTAGCGCAGCGTAAGAGCGGTTAGTTTGTATAGTTACCAAATCTCCCTCGTGTAAGGTACCTGAGAGGTTTAATCACTTAGAGGTTTTAATATTAATTTCAAATTTAACCAAAAGCTGACTCAATTACTTTGAAATGAAGCAAAGAAGAAACCATAAACATGCACTGATAAGTATCTGTAAGAAATATTTCCTGCGGATGAGGCTATCAAGTGTGTCTCACTTTACAGAATGAATGATGTTATTTTGATCTGGTAAATTTACTTTTTCTCATAGCTAATTAAAAATTCATCCCCCCCACACACATTCACTCTCCTTACAAAAACATTTGTCAACAAAGCAATATTAATGTTACAGGATAAAGAATTGGATAAATTAAAGGAGTTGTTAATTCTGTTAAGTTTCTTAACGCTCTTCAATAATATGCGACAAAATTTCTCAAACTACTTATGGTTCATAAATAATCCACATTAATTTTGGAAATTTTCTTACCAGAAATAATAAGTCCTCTGGGGTAGTATTACCTTCACTAATGGCTGTATTACCAGCATGCTAATTTTTTTTTCTGTTTCATATGTTTATTATATTTACTATTAGGCTTATTCTATTCTTTCTCATCATATTTGTATTTCTTTATGGTCTTGTTATCAAATCACTAACAGACAAATGAGTAAGGGAGCTGGAGAATGAGAATATCCCTTCGATTATTTTCTTACTTGTATTCCACTCATTCCAAACAAAAATAAAAAAAATTCATAAAATTAAGGAACTCAGTCTTTTTTATTGCTCTGTTTTTTTAAGTGAAGGAAAATTTGTCGGAAATACATTAATAGAAAAAAGTCAGAAAATAGCCATATTACCTTCACTAAAATGTATCAAAAATTTTTAAATTTTAAAGTTAAATCTAAAGAGAAAAGCAAATTTTAAGAGGAAAGATAGCAATACTAGCCACAGGTTTTTCAAATTTTTTTCAGCTTCACCGCAGCTATCAAAATTTCAGTTTAAAATAAGTATAGCTTCATTCAAAATTACGAGACAAAGAAAGTTTGAGTTTAAAAATTTGTCAATCACTGTTCATTTTGTTGAAAATTCATAATGGAGTTTATTAAACAAAGTGTCAACAAATCTTAAATTCCATGACATGTTAATTACAAAATTAAAACAAATGACAAAATAATTTCACTGTGTATAGTTAAAATGATGTTATTTCGGCTATTTATTTAGTTGTAACTTACAGTTTTAATTCTTTTCTCATCCATTCATCTTTAGTCATTCTGTAAAAATATAGAGACTATTTCATTATTGGTACCATTTTTCGTAAAATCTTAAAAACCCTGCGAAATATTTAAAGAAATCTTTAGGGCAGCTTTCAAATTCTTTTTCCAAACTGTCAGTTTATCATTTTGTCCTTAGGTTTTGAACCTTCTTCTTTCTATGTCTCTCTTTTTTTACGTCATTGAAAATATTCACATCACGAAACGTTTGAACTTTTCTAAAATTGGAATACTTTTAAAAGCTTATATCTCGTTACATTAAAATGCAGAAGATGTAATATCCAAAAAAGTCTTTCAAGTGAATCTCGTTTACATAAATTGATAATCAAATAGCCGTTATTCTCTATAATTACTTTTTTTTCGCTAAATAACAATAGGAATAATTGAAAATAACACAGCTTTAAAATAATTTGAAATGAAGAGACCTGACTGTTTATGTGTTTTATACTCTACTATGTAAGTTTTATTTTATAACTATTCATATTATGTAATAATTAAGCTATTCATGAATTACTTTGATAAATAAATATAATTTTTTAAGAGATAAGTTATTTAACTAGAAACGAATATTTTAGTGTTTAAATATTCAAAATGGGCAAACTAGGTTATATTTTTGTATTTTCAGACAGAAAAATAATTATATATATAAATATGCATAGTGCAAAATTTTGGAAGAATCATAATTTTGAAATATGAGCATTTAAATATTAAGCCATATTTTAGCTTTTTCGTCTATCTATCCTCAATACTTCGACAGTAAACTATATTTCAGCAGATACTCATATGAGACTTATAAAACAGATCGTTAACGAGATATGAGTAAGGTAATTCAAAGATTTTAATTTAGCTCAAGTATTTTTTATTTCTAATGGCAGATTATAAACAGTTACAGCAAAAAAAAAGAGAAAAAAAACGCAAAATAAGAACAGGATATGCTGTAACAAAGTTCATTAATCGAAGACATCTTTAGCCTCCCAGTAACGTTTTGAAAGAAAAGACTTTCGAAAAGCAGGGAAGTGGAGCAGCTAAGTGGAGTCCATATTCGCACCAGAGCTGCAGATATTGCTAGCCGGGGAAGGAGCAATTTTGAAATTAAAAAGATGTTTTCGTAAATAATCATGTCCACTGGCTAGGCGAAATTCAGCGAAGGCTCAATGTCCTGGACCAGTACTCAAATTGAAGACAGCATTCTTCCAAGCCTTGTGAGTTAGACGATTGGAAAGGTCCTCCTGAGCATGGGTTTTGATATGGTTTCTAAATAGAGTTTTTAATTGTACAGAGAGGCAAAGGTCGACAAAAATTCTATTTAATCAAAGCACCCCTTTTAGCCAGATAGTCCTGTCTCGTTACCTGGGACCTCACAGTGGGCAGGAACCCACTGGATGACAATAGTTTACTCGAAAGAAGCCAGGTTCTCGAGGTGACGACGACAGTCCAAAATGTCCTGCGTTAAAGTATATTCATGATACAATGGCAAGCAACGCATCCTTTGAATCGCAAAGGACAACAGCTCTTGTGAACTTATCCAGGTGGTAGTGTAACTGGGATAGAGATGTGCGATTCGCAGCAATTTCTCCATAAAATGCAGTACTTCTCCCCAAAAGGATGTAGAAAGAAAATATTTTGGAGAAAACTCCGACACCTGCTTTAGGGCCAATGTCCAGGACAGAACTATCAGTAAAACTCCGAAGCCACTCTGGTTTGGGAAGTAGGTGTGCAATACTTCAAGTGCCAAGGCTCTTAAAATAGAAGTATCTGTATTACTTTTAGTAATCCTTTGACACAAGTCAAGATTAATCTGGGTGGCTGTCAAAATTATTGGGTTTTCTGGTGGAACGAGGAGTTCTGGTTCAAAAACTAAGCCGAGTGAACTGAAGAACTCTTTGAAGGAAGCTCATCTAGGTCTTAAGATTTCAAGTCAAGTCCCGACTGACCTCGTTCCAAAGCGAAAAGCATCCAGGTATTATAATGATCTTTTCCCAGAGAATGAATGCGTTCCCTTGAATCACAGTTCTAAGCGGCCAAACACCAGTAAACAAAAGCATGGCATCTATCGGAGGGGTGGGGTCTTTACAACCCCAGTAACGGTATGTAGGGCCTGATTTTAGACCCTTTCCAGGGGTTCGAGTGCATTTTTTCTCGACCACAACAAGTGGCTAATAGCAATAAGTAAAAAAGGAGCGAATAAAGGTGTGGTAGGTTTGAAGTAGAGTTGTTCTGTACAACCCCACCTTGACCCAGCAAGGCGCCTTAAGGCACATAGCCTCTTCATGGCACGATTGGTAATGTCCTTCACATGGTGCTTCCATGTTAGTTTGTGATCCGACGTCACTCGAAGATATTTAAAATTCGCACAAGTGGGCTTTCGAGTGCCCTTACACTGAAGTTGAAGATCCAAAGATTGATGCATAAGTGAAAATCTGAGGCAGTATGATTTATTTAAGTTTACCTCCATATTATTAGTATTACACCAAACCTCCAGAGCTTTCAAAGAAACACACAATTTAGTCTCTATACATGTTCTTGCTTTTACTGTTTTAGAAACTGTCCAGAAAACCAGATCATCGGCGTATAAGAGGCATTTGTCGCCATGAGTATCCCTTATTTTCGAAATCAAATCATTAATATATGTTAAAAAAAAGGAGTAACTACTAACAGCTCCCTGTAGGACACCCATTTTTAGGACCTTGGATTTCAAAATTGCACTGCCATATCTTACTCTACAAGAGTTTTGGCACAAGAAGCTTCTAATCCAGTTAAAAGGATTTGCCCTATTACACAGATTTGTAAGCTTAAAAAGGAGGCTCTCACGTCATACATTATCATAAGCAGAATTGAGGTCAATAGAAATTGCCGCCAGGACCTGTCTGTTATCCAAAGCGTCCCTGACAATCTGGCTCAAGAGAGTTATCCGATGATTGTTAGATCTAAAAGTTCTGAGCCACGCCTGCTCCTCAGCCAGTAGACATCTAGTTTCTAGGTAATAGTTGAGGCTTCTTACAATTATTTTCTCCATAGCCTTCCCTACTATAATTATTGAGATGATATTGGTCTATAATTATTAACCCTTTCGCTACCGGAGGGAGAAAAAAGTAGTGCTTCTCTGGGCCCGGGGCTTCTTACCGTGGAGTGTCACTCTGTGCCCAGACAATTTTAGATACTAAGCCTAATTCATGACAAAAATTCCTCTAAAATCAGCTATTCATTAAAATATTTTGGCATTTACATATTTTATTTAAAATGCATTAATCTTAATATATACAAAAGAAAAAAAGATTTAATCGAAAATTGAATTTTTATACATAAAATTACGTAAAAAATCATACTTTTAAGAAAATACAAAATATATTTACATATGTTAGATAAATTTCATGGTGTGATGATGTACCATTACATGGAATATATAGATATAAAAAATAAATCTTATTTTGCTATATAGTATATTTATGGAAAAAAAAATCAATGCATAGTGCAAAGCCATATGTCTTACACACATATTCTGATGCTTCACGCAAGATTTTGAGTAAAGGGCACATCTTAGTCCTTCCCCCCTTTTTTTTAAACTTTAATGTCTATGTACAGTTTTGGATTATTTTCGTTAACATTATTGTCAGATTCATTCATTATTTAGCAAATCTCACATTCAGATAAATACTTTCTTTTCGTCATGACTGTCACTACAAATAAAAACTGACTGAATGAAATGAACAGCTGAGAGCATCTGCTACCTGAAGCCCTAACCCCTATAAAGGGCCATAAGTTATCCTTTGAACTTCTAAGAAGCATGCAAGAAAGAAAAAAGTAAACTGAAAGCAAGTGCAAGCTTGAAATCATGCCATTACATTTAAAGAACCGCGTCGCAATATGTGCTTTTAACAATAACCCCCTCCCCTCCTCCTCCTCCTGATACCCAGAAGTGAAATCCTAGCCCATATAACCAAGGTCAATATTCCAAATAACCTATCTATATAGATTTCGCTGTAATGTAACACCATCTAGTAATATTAAAAATCAAACAAAACGTTCTCTTTAAGCGTACCACTATTGGTACACTGGTCTGCAGAAGGCATTACAGAGCGTATCTATTGTGATACGCTTGGCACAGGAGAGCCACCTCGAGCATATCAAATGTGATACGATGGTAGTGAACGGGTTAAGATGATTAGGATCTTTGTCTTTCTTATAGATAGTTATAATAATAGATGTTCAGTCTGCAGATACAGTACCAGTATTCCAGATTAAATTGAAAAATATCCATATGGTATCAAAAGCTCTAGGACTCATATGAATGGGAAACTCTGAATGGATACCATCTCCATCAGGAGATTTACCCCTTGAGAGACTTCTTAAGTCAATAGTCAATTCGGCCTTGTTATAGGTGCCACAAAAACTGATTTCCTATTAGACTCAAATTTTCGCTGCAGGAGTAAGGTTTTCTGCCAAATTCGTTTTTGCGTAGGTGTTTTTGCGAAGAGGTCCACAGAAATGCTTATGCAAAAGCCATTGCGACTGACGGTTCTGAAGAAGGCTTTTTATTTTCAACTAAAAAATATTGTTGGGGTGAATCAGAATCATTCATTAAATTACCAAAAAAAATGAAAGTTCTCTTACTATCAGTTTGATAATCTATGTTAGAAATAAATTTGTTAAAGATCGTTTACTGTCATTTAAAGCCATCCTAAAGTTTGCAGATTTTTTTCTCCAAACTTGAGCATCACATGGGAGGAGGCTGACTCCGCCTTTCTCCTGAGTCTTTCTCTTTTAGGTTTCAATGAGGCTAATTCTTCCATCCAAAAGGGCTTATATGTTTTTTGTCTTCCTCTAGGGATAGTTCTCTTAGCTAATGCTATAATTATGACTTTAATATTACTATGTACTTTATTACGGTTAAGGGTAAAGTCAAGTTCATTATGGCTGAGGCCATGTTCCAACAATTTGGTAAAGAAAGGCGAGTTAGCTTTCTTAAAATTCCAATAGATTTTTGATGATGAAAAAGGCTTCTGATTAACCCTGGGAATTTCCACTTCTGCAAGCACCTGCCTATGATCAGATCCGAAGTCCTTCAAGACTGCTCATTTTGTAAATTCTTAAAGGTCAGCAGTGACCATCAATAGATCCGGGGTAAGGCTTTTGCCTTTGTAATGAAGATAGGTGTGAGGATCTTCCTTGTTATATACAAGTTCGAAAATAGACGAGCTAAGAAAGTCCTGAAGCATTTGTATCAAAGTAACCCCACATGGGAGAGTGGTAATTAAATTCGCCAACAAAAATATTATGTTTACAGTGGTTAACTTAGGAAAAGTAAGGAGAATTACAAGGAGGACTATGAACAGCTAAGGTCATAAAAAGAACTCCGCTTTTACAAGTATCCAAATGGACAACTTCACTTTTATCGCAATCAGTTCCCATCACTTTTATAAAGCGGAAATCAGCTGTTGATTCTTTCTTGACACTGATCAGGATGCCGTTGGCAACCTATCTAAACTTTAGAAGTACATAAAGCAAATACCCCTTAAATATGTAGTATTTTAGGTTTTCAGAAGCCAAATTAGCCTCCATAATAGAAAAGGCGTCGATTTCTTTCTCATGCAGGATTAAAATTAAATAACATTCAAATATAACATTAGCAATGTGAAAAATCACTATAAAAATATTAACTTATTAAAGGGAACATTCTAAATTTTCTACTTTTCAAGCGAATGAAAATGATCTATTAAGCCGTATAAAGTTGTAATTGTGTGAAAATAAAATGGAACGTTCTTAAATGAAGAACATTTCTGCCAACCAACACATAATCTTCTGCTTCAAAACTAAAAGCAGATTAAAATATTTGTGGCTTTTGTCCTTTTGCATTTTAGAAAACTCACATTTTTTCAAATATAATAAAAATGCATAGTATTAATTCATTTGTTCTTATCTTCAATAGTATTACTTTACAATGTATTTATAATTAATCTCAGCGCCATCTAGTATGAGTGAGAGCGACTAAAGTTAAAATAAAAATTTGCATTATTGAATTAATTAAATTAAATTTTAAAAATTACTTTCATTTGGTGCCGTATAAAATTTGAGCTCAATAAAGCTTAAAGTAGACATATTTTGGAGAAGGAAAGTAATTGTATAATTTTATATATTTAAGAAACACTTCTTTTTGAAATAATGGTAAAATGTATATTTTTATATTATTACTTTCAAATTAGTAAATAGTTAGTAATTTACATTTTTATCATTTTTTATTGAAAAGAAAAAAATGGATGATAAACATTTGAATAAGTATTTATCAATTTATATGCATATTTTCTTATTAATAATGTCTTAAACAATGTTGCAAGGGATAAGGAATTTTATATATGGAAAATGTAAAGTATTACTTGTCTATCACATTTTATTGAGTTCAATAATAATTCTATGAAAGCTATTTTATTAACATGCACATGATATATTATCTTGTGTTTTTAGTTATCTAAATATTAAATAACCTATGAAATATTTTGAATGTATTTTCTTAATTGTGTTGTTAAGGTTAATCAGCTTTTACATTCAAGATTAATAATTTCAACTGGATCTTCTTATGCAGAATGAATGTTAGTTATAGAATGAATGTTATTTACAGAATGAATGTTATTATGAAATTTATATTCTTACTGTTTTACCTAAATATTTAAAAATACTTGAGTTGTATTCAAAAATGTTTTGGGCATATCAGCTAGTATTTTTTGTAGAAAGCTTTTATGTGATGAATTTTAATCGAAGTTAAGTCACCAATTTTATATTGGGATTTTAAAATAATATTTTATTTTGTAAGCTACATTTGCATAATTTAAATATGCTGAGGCATATTAGATCTTCTACTACAAATTAAAAGGAATAATTGTTAATTAATTTTAATGTGATTGAAAAACTACAGCCGAACCAAAAAAGCATATGTATTGAAAGCAACACAAAAATAAGGATACACATTTTTTAATCCTTAAACTCCCATTACATTGTAACTAATAAGAAACATTGTCATGATCATCTTATTACTACTGTTTAGAAAATTTCTTCAGATCTCAAGATCTAACAGTACATATTTCAGTCTTTATGGAGACCAATTTCTTGAGGTAATATTTCAATTACGTTAAATTCAGAAGAATGAAATTTCGAGTAAATTATGGTCTTTCTCTTTCAAAGGAAAGAATGGAAACCTTAAGCTTACCGATTGGACTAACAAAAACTGATTACAGAGAACCCATCGTCTATAAAGAAAGTTCTATACTAGCCTTTGATTTAAGCCATCATAGTGTTAAGTGGACTGTTTCTCCAGTTATTTTAGTGATTTGTCTTTACGTTTAACATTTACAATAGTTCAAAACTAATATATCTTATAGACAAAAGTTCAAAGAAAATTTTTCTTGACTGTATCATCTTGTTTCAAAACCTTAAATATAACCCTTTGAAAAGTTTCTTCTATTTCTTAGAGCTTATTTTCCTCTCTGAGTTCAAAGCTGTGAGAGATGAAAAAATAATCATTTTCTTCTCATCTTTTTCATTGATATTTCCACCTTGGTCATCTGTATTCTGATTTATAGCGACGTTCATATGACAAATTTTATCGGAATGTGATTATATCAAATTACACCATTGCTCAAAATGTCTGATGTTCTTAAGAGGTTAGAAAAATAAAAGTGAATTTCTCAGGAGGATAATTATGGCAGAAAAAGTATTCTTAGATGTTAGTGATTAATATCATTGCTAAAGAAAAATTCTCAAGCGAAATGTTCCTGAAATTGTCTTTTTCCTGCGCTGTTGAATTGGTGCTTTAAAATATAGAAAAACAATTCATATACGTGCATTTCCTTGAATTAATTCTGTTTTAAATATAAATAAAACCATTTCATTAATATAGGAGCCTACATTATTGCTGAGAATTCTCGGATGGGTAAAACAAAATAAAATCTTTTAGCATACCACCTTTCCACTGGTGTCTTAGCTCAATGATAAAGCTTTATCTTTGAATGTGAATGTCCAGGGTTCAAATCCCAATTTCTTCGATTCGTATTACGGTAGATATGCTATTTTAAATTTCTGTCATTAATTTAAAAAAAAGAAATTTTTTTCAACGTATGACTAATTTTTTTATTTTAATATGTAGCATTAGAAATTATAGAAAAAAAATATTCCGTGCATGAAAATTGCTTTAACAAATCTTGTTGTTATTTAGTTTGTGTCAATACGCTTGATGAGGTTAAGTCAGAAATGTTGGTTTGCATATTCGCTCAATGTGATATCACGTAATCGTACTTGCATAAGAATTTATATGATGTTTTGTGTCTATAAAGATTTCACAAGTAAAAAAACATTTATTTATTGATTATTAATGTCGCATTTAGAAGCAAAATGATGACTGTTGGAGATATGCCTCATAATTTTGAACCTTGGTCAAGTAACGCTACGCAACACATACGAGAGGATTTCAAGCTTCATCAGATTTAACGTGTATCAGCCTCGCTGCATAGCGGCTCTTTAGTGGTACCAGGACTCTAAACCACGACTCAGAATTACTATGCCAACAGCGAACTCGCAACGTTCACCATTTGGCTACCACGGTCTTTGACTTGTAAGATAACTTCTTGGTAGTAAAACATGTACTTGTTCATAGTATGCAGCATTCTAGGTATATTCATATTCTGATTTTTAGGATATTTTTTAGTATGTTGATTTAATTATTTCAGTCTAATTTCTATTACAATTCATTATTACTAATTATTGTTCTTATAATTAGATACTAATGAAAGATATAAAGACATTTAAATTCTCTACGTGGAGTTGTTTCTTTTAAATATCTTATAATATACCAAAAAAGAATATTACAATGTTTTAAGTATTGTAATATACCAGTTAGTTAATATGCTCAGAAATTTATAAAGTTTTGTATTGAAAATGGCGACAAAATAGACTGCAACTTTATACACGAAAATTATGGTATTCCTTCAAATTCTGATTACGAGAATAATTAATTCATCCTCATTTAAAATAATTTACATATGTATGCAAACTGTGTAGTTGATTTTTAATATTGAAAATGTAACTCCTTATTATCATATCACTTAATATTCACAGTAATAAAGTAAAATTTGAAAGCAGTCATGATATTATTTCTTTTGTCTACAAAGAAAATTTATAGACAAAATTCCAAATAAATACAACTGACTTTACTTGGAACAATTATTTGAAATTTACTATGGAGAATATGAGCGGATATTTTACAAAAACAGATAAAAGTTTTTTTTTTCAAAATAATTTTTTATTTGTTACCACGTAATGGTTGTGCGATGTTACGAAAAAGAAGATAAAAAAACCTCAAAGGTTTTTTTTTTTCCTTCTCTTTTTTAAAGAGGAGAAATTACATAATATATGCTCATTTCATAATAATTTATGCTTCACGTTTGTATTTTTCGATTATTTTTAATTACAATTTAATGTATAACTTTAATAACAAGAAGCACATAAGTAAAAAAATTTTCTTCCTTGAATTACCGTAAGAAGTAATTCTCAAAATAATAATGAAATTAAATTAATTGATAAAATATTGATTTGAAATAATTGAGATAATGATGTTTGTTGCTTTTATTTGCAATTCTAAATAATTTTCTGCACTTATAATATATCATTTATCAAATTAATTTAAAAATGAGAATTATGTTAAATGATTTATATTTGAGGAGTTTATTCTGATATATAGATAAAAGATTCAGGTACTAGTAAAAATTTATTAATTTTTGTTTTCTGACACATTTAAAAAAGAGCATTTTATTAAAAACCATGTTTGAAGAATTTATTCTGATGCACTTATAAAGATTCCAGAACTTGTAATTAAAATTCATTAAATCCTTGTGATTTTTTTTTTATCAAATAACAGGATTTATCAATACTTATTATTATAACAAAATTTCTTGTTAACATTTTAAAACTTTCCAACACTTATGTCTAAGACTCTGACTAGAAACGAATGAAAAAATTACTCGAAACTTGTATGAATTTGGCTTTGGGAAAAGTCCCTTAATCCATTAAAGGGGAATTAACAAAACGGAAGTGGGAGTTCGCGTAATTGTGGGAAGGTCATTTCCTATGAGCTTTGCAATTCCCTTTTTACTGACATTGATTAGATTCTCTAATCTCATAATAATCATTCAATAGGATTCCTATTTTCTATCTGGTCCGCAGTTCTGGGAATTTTGGACTAGGTTATCATTATCCGGGAATAAGTTATGATGACTTTTGGCTTTGTGTCTTCAATCTTAATTTAATGCCTGAATCTCCCTATGCACATCCACTATGATAAATTCAACAATTTAATGCTAAAATTATCTTCCATACTGCAGAATATCGAAATTCAACTGAAGATGATGTCGATTGATTGCCTTAGAAGGTTTTGTTTCATGCCGGTGATAAGGAAACTCGTATTTCTTTACCTACGTATACTTTTATAAAGAAATGGGGAATTTAAGCGTATGTGTTTGAAGTAATATTCTTCAGTAGTAATATGTCTCTACAAAACTTTCATAATATAATAATCTCATCAAAACTTTTAGAGTAATATAATTATTTTATATTTATGTCAAAATGTATTTTTCTTTAGAAAAAATTGAACAATCATTTTTAAAAAAAGTAAATAAAAAGAATTTGAAAGCAAATTAAAAATTAAATCTATTTATTTTAATTATCTTTTTCAGATGAAAAAGGCGATTCGTAACCGACTTTGTTTTCCCTTCAAGTGACAAATTGTGTGTTATTTCGCTGTTTATAGCATTCTCTTCCTCTGAAAAGTAACCCAGAATTGCAATCCGTTGTATTGAATTGTAATTCTGAATAATTTATGAAAATTTAATTTGATACTAATTCGAATAAAATAGTTTCTAGAGTGAAATAATTAACTATAAAAATGGTCTAAGTTAATTTAAAAAGTTACGTTTTATTCAAAACTATATTAACTATTATAATTTTTGGTTAAATCTTGTAATTTAAATAAGTAATAAAAACATTCAAGTTTAAATGTCACTTAGATAAAAATCACATAATATAATTTTCTCTATATTTTTATCAAAAAAACAAGCCTGACCATGTTAAGAATTTCATGTACATCGAATAAAATCCTTAATTTTTTTTCTTTATAAACAATGCAAATCATATTTAATTAATTACAAATTGTATAATGACAGTCTGTTTTGCGATTAACAAATAAATAGAATTTGTTATGAAAATTGGAAGTTTTCTTTTGATAAATGCAGACATAGGATTTCAATTGAGTCAAACATTTCTGCAGAAAAAATGAAGGAAAATCTATTTATCTTCCTGTGTCATTAATATTGAACGTAGTTGAAAAGAGTTATAAAACTGAAATTGGTCTTCTCGCAATAAAAAACATTTAGATTACTCCGACACGCATTATAAGTCTTCAGATAAATTCCACCAGTAGGTTATTACGAATTGTCTGGTAATGTGTTCTGTCACTATTTGTACAGAGTGATTAATATGCTAATGTACAATAAATGTCAATGAAAATTGAAAGAACAGTTATCAAATGCATTTAAAGAGATTCAATAATGTCATATGTAATTCGTCAATACGTTCTGAATTTGAACCAAAGGTAAAGGATTAAAATCCTTTTATTTCCATAACTCATTAAAATTTAATTATTTATTCACAAATCTTTCCGATCCCTTTATCTGGAAAATCAATACATTTTCTTATTATTTCTGTCCTTTAACTGTAAATATAGAGCAATTCTGTCATTTAACTGTAAATATAGAGCAATATTTGTTGATTATGTAAGAAATATTATGCACTCATATCTACCTAAGAAAGATGTTAATACTCGTCTTCTTTCAAATACTTCATTTCCTTTTATATGAAGACTAAATTTCCCGCTGCAGAGGTAAGAAATAAACCAAATGAAAATATTTATGCGCTCACCACACGCACATCATCGTAAAATCATTTTCTTCAATAAGTTACAAAAGAAAAATGATCCTCGTTCTGCACTCGGCCTTGTAATAATCTCTGATCATTATTTATGGTTATTGTATTCTTTTTGTGATCACCGTGCATCATTGTAACTTGGAATTGGTTTTAATGTCTTTGGATATTCTGCATGTATGTCAAATCAAAGAGGAAAAATCCGACTCCCTACTGTCTTTAGAGATCATTACAAAAAATATCTGAATTTGCTTGCACTTCTTATATCGAATGTCATTTTTCGCTTGGACTAAGTTAAGTCAATAAATGTATCGCAAATGTTCAATGTCGACTAAACTTAATATGAAAGGTTTTTACTGATATAAAAAAACTATTTTTAAACTTAAGTTGTTAGTCTTCGTAATGATTCGTTTAAATATTATTTATACTTTTTTTTACATATATTTCGAAAACAGTTATTTTGCTCATTTTGCTTTTTTACATCCTCTATCAACTTGTTTAACAACTATGGGACTTGAGAAAAATATTTCCTTAAACTTTGGAAACATTTCGTTGTCTTACAATTGCTACAAGATTCCAAAGTAATTTAGAAATTTTCCTAATATATAGTAAATTTTAAATTCATGCATTAAGAATCTTAATTTCGTTTCCCAGAATAACCTTGATTACATGCGCCTTCCGTTACATCCTTAGCCTAATTCTAATACCAGAAAATCGCCGACAGGCACATTCTTACGAAAACCATGCCTGGAATAGAAAATATTTACTAGTTTAAGCGTTTCATTGAGCTTCTATTCCCTAAGAGCATATCGGATAAAAAACATTTGAAATGACAAACAATTTTAATCAAAAACTTTAGTATAGTTAAGAGTATTTGGCATGCAAAGCTTTGCCTTAAACAATGTCTGAAGCAAGGTTGAACAATTTGCATGATCAGAATAATGCGACACTACTGGATATAGATTCTATTGTTATCTTTTTTGCAAGAAAATAACTTTTTTTTTTAGAAGTTCTATTACCTTACAATTATTCTTATTTTTCTCTTGAAAATAAAATTGATTTTACCGTCAATTTTTCTGTATGTCTGACTACAGAACAGAATATATTAAATGCAGTATGTTTGAGTGTTTCTCAAAAACGTGATAAACAATGCTTAGGTAAAAATGAGAAAATGAATTCTAATGAATGGAAAAGATAGCGAATTACAAAGTAACTATCTAAACCAATTAAAACTACAAAAAAAATTAATAAACAAGGTGAAACATATGGTTCGCTGGCGAATTCAAAATTAATTTTCCTGTGAACTAACAGTTATTTGTTCAAATTTCAAAGAATTTTTGTATCTAATATTGAACGAAGTGAGTAGTTAATGGTAACAAAAGATCAATTATTAAAGATAAGTAGTAAAACATATTTAAACTATCTTTTTCTCGAAACAGTATTTTTTTTCTGGTGAATGTGTCTTAGAGATTCTTCATGCATCTTAGTTTTTGAGCACGCTGTATTTTATGTTTCGATTTCAATAGATAACAAAAAGTCAGATTTAGTTTAATAAATCTGAAATTTTAAGGAAAATTAAAGCCATAAACAAGGTGATAAATATCATAATAAATATCTCATAAAAATTATTTTTGAAATAAATTAAAAACATTAACCAGTATATGGTTAAATGTAATAAAAAGTTAAAAATATAAAATGAAATGAAAATAAATTAGAAATTGGAACGCACGGGGTGTATTAAAAATTTTGAAAAATTTATTATTTATATTTGTTATTATTTATTTATTTTTATTTTACTTATTTATTTTGATTTTTGAAAATATTTATTATTTAAAAATATTTCTTGAAACATATTTGACCTAATTACATTTCAATATATATGTCCACAAAATGTTACAATTCTAAATCAATAATTATCGAAAAAGTTGTTTAGAATCTATTGTTTCCTTAAATGTTTAATCGTATCCTATGAGTTTTATCATAATTCAAGACGAAGCAGTTTACGACTTGTGTTTATTTAGTACTTGTATATTATTATGTTTGATTAGAATTTAAGTGTATTACTAATGACATTTTAATATTGTGTTCAAGTTAATATCGGTTAATTTGAATAATTAATTTTTCAATATTTACTGTTATAATTGTAAAAAATATGTAAAACATCATTTTAGAAAACTGAATATTGTCTTCATTTAGCAAGTTTAATGCTTCACATAGTTTATATATAAGTATAATCCAAAGACTCGTCATAATTTGAACAAAACCTAATGATCACTAATTCATAGATTTAAACAATCTAGCACATTTTCTTACTGGTATTCAATTAATAGTTGATTTCCAGACAGCAAAAAATTGGTAAAATACAATGAAAACAAATTTCATAATAATCACATAATTTGAAAATTTGATATTATTTTTATTAACATTAATATAAATTTAATAATCAGTAAAATGTGAATAACTCAAATAATTTATTTATATTTTTAATTGATGTTGTTAGAATTGATTGCATAATTTTCTGTTATTTGTACACAATCAAAAGTTTTACCTGAATTACGAAAGCTCACCAACAGTGATGCAGAAAAATTCTTTAGTTAGACCTTTTCCAGACATCATAATATTTATTTTTTAGTCTACAGCTTTTAAAATGAATGAATTCGTTAATTATTTTGAAAGAAAAGGCTTACCAATATATTTTTTTTAACTTAGTAGAGCATTTGTGTGATGAAATTCTTGTCACGAGGTCCTGAAATGACAATAAAAAAGGAAACGAATATCATGACATGCATTTAAAAGACAGCATCGTCTAATCGTTTAATATAGGTACAAATCGTAAAAGAAAATATTATTATTATGTTTATTTCCTCATATATAAGACTGCTTAGAAGTAAACATCTAAAGAATAAGTCATGTACATTTATATAATATGAATTGAAAAAAAAGTGAAAATGCAGTAATACCTCATTTCTTTCTAGCTTGCGGTAACTATATTTTAAAATTAAAATTATTAAACCTCTTATAAATTTATTTTTGTTTTCATATCATTGATGAATTTCATCAAAAAAATAATTTGTGAATATTTTGAAACGTTCCGTCATATTTACAAAAGCATATGCATAATGCTTTATTAACATTAAAGTTGGATGTAATTTTTTAACTTTATTTTTTATAGGAACCATGGGTTATTAAATAGTATCAGATGAGTTTCAGTAAAAGTAGATGAACTTCTTAAGTATTGTATCATAACCTTGAAAACAGTCCAAGAATCAAATTGTCATTTTTGTTTCAAGACATGGTGTTGTTAAAATGAATTCCAAAGGAATATAAAGTATTTATGCCGTCAAAAATGGAATTTGGATTGGATTGACCTCAGCGGTTGTTTCATTCTTTTGATAAAAAAAATTAGATGACATGAAAGTCGTATGGAAAATGAGACCACCCGTATCACCACCAGAAGAAAGAAATTAGTTTTAGTTTAGTTTTTATTAACGTCGCACTAGAAGCAACACGAGGGCTATTGGCGACGGACCTCGTAATTTTGAACCACGGTCAAGTGACGAGGACGACACCCGAGCTGACAACCCCCTCTCCTAACATCCACACCAAACCAACGGGAGGACTTTGGGCCCCGAACAGATTTAACGGGCATCAGCCCCGGCTACACGGCGGGTCTTTGGCGGCCAAGGATCGAACCCGCGACTGAACGAAAACCGCCGGTCGCTAGTCCACGACCTAGACCACTTGGCTACCGCAGCCCTAGAAAGAAATTAGTATCAGGGCTATAAAAATTTTGCATATTTTTTAGATTAACAGAAGTAAGTGATTCACGAATCTACCACATTTAATTTTATTGTTATATCAGTATGAAATGATTTTATTATGTGCCAGAATTCACTATATAGATATTTGCACACAATTCTTAATAATTAATTTAAAAGTTTGATGATACTTGATAATTTTCTTAAGAACCATAAAGAAATAAATTTAAAATGTAGTCCACGAACCCTTTTCTACCATTCTTTTACAGATAATAAATAATAATATCTATGATTTAAACAAATATTATCAAAAAATACTGGAAAATAACTATTATTACTTCTCTGGTATATTAAGAACAAATTCGAATTCAAAATGCTATGTTGAATTTCATTAAGATTGGAAATTATAACTATATATATTAAAACATTTTACTTTGAAGTAATAGAAAATCAAACTTTCTGTTACTGTTTATTTTAATAATATAGTTTCTTGTTCAATTATGTAAAATTTTATAATATTTATATTTTTTTAGACTAACTTTAAATAAAATCTTAAATTTAACGAAACTGTGATTTTTCTGCTAGAATTACCTTTTATTATCCAATAATTTATTTGAATTGTAATTGTATATGATATATAAGATATCTAAGATATATTTGCCTTCAATGCTCATTAATAATCAACTCATATTCCTCAAGACTCTGAGTTTTTAAATAATCAGTCCGATAAATAAATTACAATCTCAACTCCATTCCCATTTTCTATCATTTATCACAAACGCACTGGAAGCGAAAAGATTTTATTATGTGTCAAATATATCACTATGATTGATTTAGGAAAATGAACTGAAACGCAAGCCATACTAATTTCAGAAGCATATATGATTAATCTTTTTTTTCTTAGAATTAAATTTGAATCATTAACTATGCATGGATTTTTTTCAATTGTTAAAAGACGTTATACGACAATGAAAGAAAAGTATCAGATTCAAAAATCTGATATTTTTACTGCATACACTGACTTATATTCTGTGCGAATGATATTAATAAATAAATAAATCTCTATATTTAATGAAAGTGATATATATTTATTTGACCGGGAAAGATCATTTTAGAAACATTTGATACTATAAATATAATACACTTTTTGAATTAAATTAAGCTCACCAATAATTAATAATCCAAGTATGGATTTAGCAATAATTCAATTTTATGTAATATTATTCAAGTTTATATTTAAATTCGTAAAGTCAGAGAGTCAAAAAATGTAATTAGATTATCTGAAAAATTTTATTTTCCCTTTAGAGTGTAAAATTCTTAAATGAATTAGTTCACTTACAATATCAACGTAATTAAAAATATTTCAGTTTTAAAAATTAATTATTCAAGTCAGTGAATTGAATCTTACTGATAATTTTATATCGTAAAAATGTTCAGTACTGTCATATCTGAATTAGAGAATCTGTACAAGTGTTGCGTATGAAATGCATGAAATTAAAAGTAAAATATATGATTTATTTATTTTATTAAATAATGAATAATTAAAGTAATTTAGCTCTACTCGTGTCAGTCCATTTCCTTAATTCCTTATCACTTATCCATTGCACACAGAAGGGGTGAACATTTTATTCCTTTTTTTTTTTCTCTTTTATGTTGGTAATTTGAGCAAAAGAAAAGTAGAATTGTTTTTAATTCTTCTCCTAATTTTTTGTTTCTATGTTTAACTGCTGAACACAGACTTCAGCAGTAACATTGTATATCTATGTTAATTATTTAATAAAGGCTATGAAATTACAGTTATTACTCAATAAATTATGAAAGTGAGATTACGTACTTTTTTACCGACTTTTTTTCCTATTTATTATAAAATTGGTTTTTAAAGTACATTAGTTGTAAATCAAACCTTAATCGTTGTATTATGAGATTACATTTAAGAAAATATCAGGTTATATGTTACTGATTCTGTAAAGAAACAAAATTTCTCATTTTAATTCAGAATTGGTAATAATTCATTGTGAATATCAAAAAATTGACGTACCTTTTCTGTCTTTCCAGGGAGGTGGTGCATTAAACATTTCACTTTAGCTGCAACAAACCTGTTCCATTAAATTAATTAGCTACACCGAAAAAAGGACTGCTCTCCATGTAAAAGAAACATCAAATGTTGGAGATTTTAAATAATTTTTGTTACCTTCAATCATTACAACAGTAGATTGGTTGATAGTTTATGGAACAACAGCTTGATAATAATATTTTTGTTGGTAATCACATAGTCTTCATAATCATTCAAATGTCTTCATAATCATTTAAGCGAATGATTTTTTTTTCGCCAATATTAACTTTTTGTTTTTACGCTACTCGCTCTAATTTACACCGTTCTCTGGTGGAAGTCACGAGGTATCTGGAGGAAAAAATATCTAAATAGTTTTGAACATATTTAAACGGATTTTGATTTCTTTAAATTTCATATGAATTTAATCGGTATCAACTTATTGATTTTTTTAAAAAACGCAAGTAAACTCACTTACTATATAAGCAAGACAAAATTGGTTACCAGTAGCTAATTCTGGTAATAAGTAGCGAGTAAAATGTTTAATTAAAAAGTTTGAGGCTAAGACAAATAAGTAAATTAAAAGTATCATCATTAAAACTCTAGTTGCTTAGGTATTTGAGAATACATATTTCTATTACAAATACGGCTTAAAATTTGTTCAATATCAAATCAAATTAAACCGCATAATTTTGGTCGCTCATTTAAATTTGTGTGAAACGAATTAGCAAAACTTTTTTCAGGCTTATATACTTTTTTACATCTTTTCAAATATTAAAAAAGTAAGAATTTCTCATAAAATTTTTTTATTAAAAATAATAATAAATTTGTAACTTAGTAAAGGGTTATTAAAGTGTTGTTTTATAAAAGTTAAAAAAATCTGGAGTATATTTAAGATAAGGTGTTATAGAAATTAGTATAAGTCAAGATCTCTCTTTAATGATCACATTTTATTACTGTAAGAACCGAAAAAGCTTGATTTTTAAAGTCATACATGAATGAATTTCCGAAATAATAAAAACTTAGTTTGAGTTGGTAATATTTTTTTTATTATGGAATTATGAGAATTGCCATAATTTCTTATATGGAGTTAAATAAATTTCTCTGTGATTTTTTATCATTTAATATACCCAATTAATACGTATTTCAGTAAAACTCCAAATGGGAGTTATTTATTCTAATATTTTTATCTGAGAATTCTTAATTGCAATAGAAACGTAACAAATTTATTTATTTTATATATTACTATGGAATTGCGCAAATTTAATAAGTATATTGAAAATGTCTTAAAACATTCAAGTTCGAGGGACCAAATCCAACGATCACATCAGCAGAGAAACAGCTAAGAGTTCTAAGCATTTAGCAACAGTAAGAATCATCGAGTTCATAAATTGTGAAAACAACACAATAGAAGTGAGAAGGATATTTCCACAATGGCATCCAAATTGGCTTACATATGACATCGATTAGACTCGTCCTAATCTCACAATAATCCTTCAATAGAAATCTTCTTTTCTGTCTAATCCACAGTTCAGGTCATTTTAGGAAAGGTCACCAATATCCGGGTATATATGATGCAGACGTTTGGCTTAGCCTAGTCATTTATCTTTATTCACTCCAAAGACAACTTTTGCATGAATCTCATTTGTGAAACTCTCAGCAATTTAACATCAGAATTTTCTTACAAATAATTCTGAGGTTCAATAAATGTTGATATTGCTAGTTCATGAAAGAAATATTTCCTAAAAAAATAAATTACTAATATCCAAAGATGAATAAAAGATGATGTGGTATATCAGTCCGAAGCATAATCTGTCAGTAAACATAAGAGAAACATATTGGAAACATTTCCGTTAATTTTTAAATTGAATTAATATTTAAAGTTGTTACATTTAGTTGACGACATATTTAGATGTTATAAGATCGTAAAGTGAAGCTCCGTGAGATTGCTGAGATGACACAGATATCATATGGAAGTGTATTTACTGAAAAAGGTTTTTTGAAGTGAAGTGAAAAGGGTTTTTTCCAAGTGGGTGCCGCGATTGCTTTCGATGGAACAAAAACAGCAACGAGTCGATGATTCAGAAAGCTGTTTATCGCTATTTACTCGCAACAAAAAAGATTTCTTAAGAAAAAGAAAAGAAAAGAAAAAAAGATTTGGAAAAGCGTTGGAACGATTGTATCACCCTAAAAGGTGATTAACAAAAGGTGTTATGTTGATGAATAAAAAAAAGTTTGCAAAAAAAATGTTGTTTTCAATGTTAGACTCGGGAGTTATTGATTGATGTGTTATTATGAATTTAATGACAAGTTTAATTAATCTTCCCAATTTAAAGATAAAAAAATCAGGCTTTTGTTCACATTGCTATATCAGTTTTTTTTCGTATTGATATAAGAAAATCACATTTATATGCTTACATAATTACATATGAGTAATTAATAATCGTTAACTTTACACTTGTCCGTAGTGTACTTAAAATCGAATGCATTTATAACTTTGAAATTTACAGAATGCTTTTAAGCATAATATTCTTTACAGTGATCATTATTATAATTTTAAAATATGAATTCAGTAAAACTTTTAAAAATTTAAGTGAGTAAAACTTCTAAATTTTCATAAAAATACTGAGTGATATCTAACATTTATGAGTGTTTATTAGAAGCAAATTGTACTAACTGTAATGGAAAAATCATTTTCTCATGTTGAAGTAAAAGAGAAGTATGAGGAAAATGTTCAAACTTTTAAAAACCCATTTTGAGAAAAATAATAGTAAAGAAAACACTTAAAAATTTATATGCAATATTTTTGAAAAGAACAGATTTAAATAGCAACTCAAGGTGCAAGTTTTTGTAATTATTATTATCTCAGTTAAATATAAGAATTAAAGAAAGCGATGAAATATCGAGAAATGAACAATAGTAAACTTTTCCGATATTATAATTAAAGCACAAACGATAAGTTTTTAAATTCAATATGTTTAATCTATATGTGATTAAAGTTAAAGCAAACGATAAAAAATTGAAAAGTGATCTGGTACATCAACAGTGATCCAACTAAAACAATCGTCCTCTGAGTGGCATAAAACAACTTTTCTCTGTGGCGTGGCATAATTGTTTTGTTTTTGAAAATTCAATCCTATGAGATTTAACGAGCATTAGCCTTGAAATAAGCAACAATAAACTTCTTGAAGGATTAAGAAACATTCTGTTGATAGTGATCATTTTTCTTTTCAAAAGGAAAACGTAAATATTTATTAGCCACCAAGGAGCTATTGTTTTAGTTAGCCCAAAAATATTTTATCTGACCACTTTTCAAAAACTTTTCTTGTTTTTGAATAGATTTTTTATGTGTACTTTCACAGTTAATGAACTTAATTTAACAAAATTAGTCATAATAAATTTCTCCTGAATATTTTATTGTATTGAAATAAAATATATATAATATATCTATCTCCACTAATCAACTCAATTTTCAAAAATATGTCGTAATAAATTACCCCTGATTTTGTTATTGGATTGAAATGTGTGTGAAACAAATACAATTTATTTTTTGATTTATGTATTACCACAACACATTTTTTTTTTCAAAAAATATAAAATCTGAAGTTTAAAACCAATAAGACCCCTTAATAATTTCTCAGAAATAATATTATAAATTGACTAACAGTTAAGTTATAAAATAATTCTATCAAGTTAAGTGTATACTTACATAATCATAATAGCAATAAAAAATTCGAAAATACGATGCATACAACAAAATTTAAGACCTCTGAATACTTCTTAAATTATCTATGATTCAATAATGTACTAAAATTCCTGGGCTACTTATCGAAGAATATATGGTTATTTTAATGTGCAGAAATTAATAAGTTTAGAATTGCATGCGATTTTTCAAATTTAATTTTTTAAATTTGAACTAAAACAATAATATTTGATTGAACTACATAATATCAATAATATTTATAATCAGAAATATAATTTTTTAGTTAACAGAAAAGAGACTTTGACTGTTACTAACTATAATTCAGTTTCAAATTATAAATGTAAAAAATTCAAAAATATTTACATTATTATAATCATACAGTATAAATATAACGATGAATTTTCTATCAGAATTCGTAAATATTTGCCTTGAGTATTTAAATTTCTTTTCTTTATTTAAGTATTTAATTTTGAACTATAAATACCTAACTTTACACGGAGACCTCGTTAAAAACCTCGTTCAGATTGCAGCGGGGCGCTGATTCTTTTTAAAAAGGGGGAAATGGAGCTAGACTCGTTTTTTGGCAATGACGCTAGAACTGGATTCAGCTCTTTCGAGATAAACCTACATTCATTCATTCGCAGCATTCGTTTAAATTTCGCTTCACAGGTTGCATTCGACCATAATAGACAGATGAAATCTACCCTCCAACTTATATTTATTCTCGAAAACTTATGCATGAACCGAAGTGAAGTGCATCCTCAAGTTTTTTCTACATATATCTATTAGTAAGCAATAAAGTCAAGGTAGATTTTAATCTTCTTATTATACACTTTGCATCTTAATATTCTTATGTATAATTTACGTTAATTTAAAGTAAAATTTTGCTTATATTATTCCTATCACAAATTCAAATTTCTGAATTCTTTTAACGAATAAAAGTCTCCAGTTGAGACTGAATATCATAGTCTTTATTTGCCTTACCCATATATTCTACGTGGCAGTATGTACTTCCACCTTCACAATCAATTTTTCTACCTCTAGAAAAGAATTGTTCTAAATCTAATAATAATTATCTTTACCACTGCTCCATCCCCGTAAATTTTGTGTATATGATGACTTGTATAATGAGTAGATCTTTCAGTTTATATTTTGCGATCGTATTTGAGTTAGAGGGGGTGGTATTCTTTTTTCGTTGGAAATTTTTTCTATGACTGGACTTGCCGCCTTGACCAGTTGATCCGCCATCCCATTGCTTTAAATTCCCATATTTGTACTCATCCACTGTAGGACTCAGTTCATTTCCAAGATATCTGAAGTTCTTTAATGAGCATAAACTATCTTCAATCAGCCTTCAGGCAGCCCTTGAATCACAAAAAAAAAAAAAATTCACCAACTACCATGAGCCCTTATTTTGATAGGACAATGATAAATATAGTTTGAGAATCATTCAATATGGCTATTATATTATTAGTGTTAATTTTATAGCAGAGTACCATGGAGACGAAGGATCTAAATATTCGTATATGTTTTATAAACATGTAAGATTTCTTAATTGCATTTTGACTTCAATTATGCAATTTTTCAATTATCAAAAAAATAAAAAAATACAAGTTTAAACATTCTTAAAGTAAGATATGTGCATTCAATTATTAAAAATTGAATATGAAATTGTTGTGATGTAATGGAAGTTCAAAAAATAATATAAGCTTCTGTTCAAGCCCCTACGAATATTTCATATAAATATTTATAATGTTATTTTCGAAATTCGCTGTTATATTATGCTGGTTAAATATTACAAATTTGTTTTAAAGCAGTTGATGCGTGAACACTGATGTAAAACTTGATTTCGAATGCATAATATATATTCATATATAAGTTACATCTTTAAAAATTTTAATTCTATATTTTATCTGAGTACTTTTAAATAACGATTTTTTAAAAAAAACTATTACAATCTCGTGTGTCTTAATTAAGGTTTATGCATTTAAAAGCCTTTAACGACAATTTCATTAGAAGTTTCTCATACATAATGAAAACTAAAAAAAATAATTCGTAAAAAAATTTAGTACAAAGTTAAGCTTTTAAAATAATTTATTGATCATTCTTTGATATTAAAGTTTATGAATTTAAAGTTTTGTAGCTCATTCTTAGATGAAATCTTCTCACATATCTTAATTGTTTATTTGATATAAAGCTACAACGTTTTCAGTTATAGTATTTATCTAGATTTTCATTTCACTGAAACTATGATAATTTGTCACTAATTGTTAGCAATTGAAGTGTGTCCTTTTATTTGATATCTTCAATTTCTTAACTATACAAACCCTGTGATATATCTTCAGATTAATAAATTTCTGTATGATTTTCGGGAAATTTATATTACACTCAAACTTGGTGTAATTGTCAATATCAATAATTTGTTAATAGGAAAAAAATTAGCATTGCAGTTATATTCCTTAGACATAATGGGTTTACATATACTGGTATCATTTCACTTTTGTACAAGTGGAGAAAGAAATGAGCTTACATTACAATTCACTCTAAAATACGTGAATTAATAATTAAATCTGATAGACTATCGTTGTTCCTTCCCTCTTTGTCATGCATTTCTATCTAAAGTCTGCGTCGCGTGCACCCTATAAGGAGAAACAAAGCAAACTCTTCTGCTTTCTTGAACCCTTTTAAACGAGCAGTGAGATAAGAATCCTTTCCCTGTTTACAAACTAAACTACATGCAAGAATTTCTTTATCGAGTTTGCTCTCATGATTGCTCCATTCAAAGTTTGGACGTGTTTCCCGAAAGTTTTATTTCAGAGAGAGATTAGAAAATAAATTATTGAGACTAAGCATTCTGAATGCTGGATAGGTTCCAACTTGTGTTTATTCAACATGGGCCTTTTTCTCCTAAAATGGTGATTAATAGACGTTTCACATTTATATGGTACATTTTATTGGTAACAATCGAGAAAAATAAACACGAAATATTTTAATTATTCTGAAAATATAAACAAGTGTTTGAGATATGACTGAAAACAATTACATCTCTAAAATTAAAATTAAAATGTAAATTTATTTATAATTTGGATTTATTTTTTTAAAAAAAATGCACTAAACGCGGAGGTAAGATTCACTTTATATCTTAACATTATCTGATTCATAAAAAAATAAGTCAAAAATTAAATAACATAAAAATAATATTAAATATAATATTCCAATATTCAATATAACTGGAAAAAGCTCATATATATCGGTATTCAGATTCTACTTTTTCGAATAAGGAAAGTTATTTTCAAAAGAATTTAAAATAGGATATATACCATAACATCTTCACTATAATAAGCCCTTTTTTTCCACATTTTGGTCCGTAAAAATGAGGATGCTTATTATACTCGTGAAACATCTAAAAAAAAGTTTTTAAACATTGAGCAACGAACTACTGCAGCTATAAAAGATTGTTGCAACTCACGTCCTGCGCAAATGTTCTTTTACAAAACAAGTATCCTTTTACATAAAAGGAGAACTTACAGTACATGTCGCATATTACGAAGGCACCAATAAGTATAATTTGGACGCAACAACAATATATAAGCTGTGCTCTAGTGAAAGTGATTAAGATCGACAATTTGACAATATTGTTTGTTTTGTGTTTAATTGTAAGTTTTTTTATCGAATTTGACGTTTTCGTTTCTTTTCAATTCAAATTTCAATTATGTTAATAAATACTTAAATAAAATATTGAAATGTTATGTGTGCTTATTATAGTCAAGATCTTGTGGTATATATATATATATATATCTGTGTGAGTGTGCGGATTTGTGTGTGTAAGTACGTATATATATATATATATATATATATATATATATATATAAATTTTTATTTATTTTTGGAGAAAGAGATATAAATGTATATCCGGAACGTTACTCATCGTTCTGAACTTGATCATAGAATGAGATCCGCCTCACCAGCAGGGAGTGCTGCTACTGTTAGAGCTTCAATGGACATAAAGCATGTTTCATATCTCGCATCAGGAAGTAGGACACTATATTAGAGACCTTTACGGCGTAAGTGCCCAGAGGACTTACAACGAACCTGATAATCAACTTTTTCTTATTCGGGCTGTAAATGTAACCCACATTATTTTAATTTACCACATTTAATCTTCTATACAGTATTGCACAGTAAATGTTAATAAAGTATTCTTCTTAAGCTCAAGCACTCATCATTTTAGAATCCGGATTTCCCACATACGCACATACACACACTCACACACACACATATATATATATATATATGATTCTTAAGTTCTATAAAGAAAACTGAGACATTAATATGATCTCGAATTTTTGCATCATATAAAAAACATTACATAAAATTTTATTATAAGCTACAAAAATAAGCATTTCGTAGTATATTACTATAAGTGTTTTATCAATATTGAAATGAGCCATTTTTTAAAGAAAATTTTTTTTCTTTTTGATATTTACTCTAAAATGTAATTAAAACATAGAAAAAAAGATTTCTTTATAAAGTTCATAATATTATTTTGCTTAACTTTTCTCCTCCTTCAAATAGTATTTTAAAATTTGTAATCCATATAGAAGGGAAAATGAACATTACAGCTGTATTTTATTTTCCCACTTTTGAAGTCTTATAAAGAAACGTCATTAGATACCGTACCAAATTTATGGAATTCGCAATTCAGTTTTAAAATTTAAGTTCAAGTATTTCCAATTAAAAATTAAACGTAATATACAATGTTATTTCTTGATTCTTTGAAGATTTAGAAACACATAAGGGGAATAAAAGGGAAATACATTTTCAATCCCTTTGAGACATTTTTTTTATATCCCTGTTTTTTTTTTTTATGTTTTAGTTCTCTTTTTCAAATGTATGATATTTTTATACTAGCAGAAATAAGTAAAAAAAAAGGAAATATTTCTTTCTATTAAGGAGTAAATTGAATTTAAATAGTTATGAAATTATCACTCGGCACCCTAGGAAAAAGAAATATACAGGATGTCTCATAAATATAGTAACAAACATTTATGAGAGATAGATTACATTTCAAAGAATGATAAATGTATAAAAATCCGTAACCAGAAACGTCTGTAGAAAATTGTAGCAAATGTAGAAATCTGAAAGAACGCAAGACTTCATTAGAATACAAGATATATCTTGAAGAACAAAATACTTTATTAGAACTCGATATGTCTGAAAGTACAAAAGCTGTAGTTATTGGAAAAAAAAAATATTGGACATAATTATTACAAGTGGAATACAAGATAAATGCAGTTCCTAATGGTACAACAGGGCGTGAAATTTTCACCATCACACGCGATGAATGCGTCAAGCCGAAGAAGAATTGATTGCTCCTCGGCTAGAACAAGGTCAAACATCGGGATTTCTTTGGTTGTACCATCAGCCGAGACGAGTCTAGCCACGATCTTCGCTTCAGACGCCCCAAACGATAGGTTTGAGGGATTCCTACAGAAAAAAATCGAAGTTCGATAATCAGGCAAGCGTGAAGGTCAGGGAACATGTGCACCACGCCCAATTCATCGATGTGGGAGTAAGTAGAATACAATCGTTATTTTTTTTGTGAAAACTCGTCTTACTAGTAATATCATTTATTTTACATGGACAATGAAATTCAAGACCACCCTACATAAGAAAAGAAAAGTTATTTTGGGAAAACATAACTATTTTTTCATATAGAAGCGTTTTGCCTTTGATACCAGCTTCATACTCCCTTCAGACCACATTAGATTTGATTCATTCAGTTAACATAAATACGTGTCATAATTTCAAAAAACAATATTTGTGTTATTAAACTAAACCTTATTATACTGAAAGAAATTACACTATTGAACATCTGCTTCGATTTAATTTCATTAATAAAATTTAAATTATTGGATTAATTTTGTTCTTTAAATACACTGCAAACCATCTTAAATCGTACACCATGAAAAACGCATCCAAATCATGTGAAATATTTACATTGTATATACCATGATAAGATATGCAAATTATTCACTTTTCAGTGCAGACACACACCCTAAGCTCTTGAAGTGTCAACAAAAAGTGTTATAAAATTGGCGGATAGTATGCCATTTTGGAGGACTGGAATTACTTTTTCGTGCGGTTATCGAATTTTATAAGAGCAGCTCCAGTATGACACCCAGAATACAAGCATCATTTAGGTACATTTCTGAGTTCCACAGAGAAAGAACTATTGCCTATAGAGAATGCAAAGTATCTTCCGCGATATCGATTATCGTATCCGATGTCACCAAAACCAGTGATGAGAATCTCTGATACATAAATGCATAAGGAACAACTGACAAACAGTTCCGAATGCACACACCTCGTAGCAACACTACTCATGATGGTAGACATATTGGGTGCATAGTAAAGATGGATCGCTCAGCTAAATCAAGAACCATATCACAACAATTACAATTCATTGCACAGAAATCTGGTTCCATACATACTATTCGAAGTCATTTGCCCCACAGTGGATTATAGACAAGGAGCCCATTATTGCGATTACCTTTGTCTCAAAATCACTAGCACTCAATATGATGCCACGAGCGGTAGACAGGGACAGCAGAATGGCACAACATTGTCGTGAATGACGAATGATACTTCTATTTGTAACACCACGAAATAGAATCTAGAGATATCGAGAAAACATGTTGCCCAAATGTAGCTTTATTTATCACCATACTAATACTACACCGGTATTATGATATAGAGTGGTATTGGATTTTATTCTCGCACTTTCCTCCCCAGTACGCATTTCAGGTACAATGACCAGAAAGCGCTGCATTTCTGAGGTCTCAAATTCTTTTGTTCAACCTTATTTTACAGCATTCCAGTAAGTCTATACTTAACCAAGCGTAACTCGCAAAGTCAAAGACTTTTTCTTCTCTCATTAAATTATACTGCTACTTTTTGTCCTGCTTATTCTTTTTATCAATGTCCATCAAACACATCTAGTTAATGATTGGAGAACAACTGACCTGCCATACTCCAACAAGACCTCCAATGCCTCTACCATTCAGTGTCTAGGCGTGTAGAAGAGGTTGGCTATTGAGGTATTGCCATCCGTAACTGCAACACTCAATATTCACTTCATCGTATTCTTTCCTTCCTATAAAAGATGTATATTTTGAAAAAATTTACATTGAAGTATTTGCTATGTGTTATATCTTTAATAAATTTGGCTCTTCTTTTCTTTTTAGTATTGCTTATTTGATGACAACAGAGTATTTCAAAAAGTAAGAAAAAAAAAACATATTTGTAAATACTTAATCAAAGACTCTTCTAAATTTATTTTTCGAAAAATGTATTCTGTAATTGATAATTACTTAACTTATCATTCATAAATCGGCCTGTACACGAAGCATAGTAATGACTGTTATAAAATTATATGTTGTAAAAACATTAATACCGAAAGGAACAGCTTCCTGCACACTTTAATCGCAATAAAAGTAATTTAAAATTTTAATTGAAAAATTGAAAATTTAAAAATAAATTTCTAGGCTATTTTAGTTCTGCGAATAATTGTAGCAGATTTCACCTCAAGGGAAATGAGCAATATTATCCATAGTAATTATCTAATAAGAAATAAGTTTTTAAACAATAAAATTCTTATCTGATAAATTTCAAAGTTGAGGAAACCTAAATTTCCAATTAAAATCCTGGGAAAGGTAACTATTTCCTCCACCCCCAGTTATAAATTTCAACAGAGTTATAAAATTACACGAAAATGATTGAATTTTTTTTATCTTCTTGTTTGCGCTATAGTACAGTACCAAAGTTTCTACATAACACATATACTTCATCGTGATGAAAAATCTGCAATATAACTTTATTAGTGTTTCACCGTTGGTGAATACTATGATCATAAAAATATATCTCAAGTATGGAAAAATTCTTCATAAAATTCAGAAATTGCTAAAAAAAATTATGTCACAAAAACTTATCCAAAAATGAAACTTAATACAAATATTCCTCTTAACATGACTGATGGTGGAATGGTGAGACATTTTATTAAGGTTATAACGTGCTTGATCACTGAACGAGTAATCAAAATGCCAAAATAGATTCTATTTTCAATTGAAGAAGTTACAAAAGTGTTCAAACTGAAAGGTGAAGGTAAAAAAAATTTGTTTTCCCAAATTCAATTATTTTAAATCGGTACATACGTCGTATTTACAATGAACTATTAAAACTATTAAAAAATAATTAATACTCAGGAATGCTGAAAAGTACCATATTTCGTGCCGATAGAAGAATTAAAAGAATAGCTCCATTCATAATTGACAATTTGTCTTTTAATTATATAAAAATTCCACATGAATCAAAAATATCACGTGGCATCATACGCAAGCGAATAACCAAATCAGGGTTTTTTCTTTAGAAAAACAAAAAAATTCCCTTAAGCCTTTTCTGAATTAGTGCTGCAGAAGAAGCAAAACTTCAATGTATAAAAAAAACACATGTATTATCTTGACAAATGAATCAATGTTATTTTCTGAGTTGAAAAAAACGGAATTTGAATACTCCACATGGGCTCTTATTATAATAGAATTACTTAGAAAATATCCGAAGATCGTATTTAGGAGGCAACTAGATAGTTTTTCAGTAATAAAATGGGGCAAATTTTATCTACTATGGACAAATGTTTCATTACTTTCTAAATGATAGACACAATTCAGACAAATATTAAGAAATGTTGAGTGTACTTTCGTTGTGGTTTAGTAAGCACATTTAGCGTCCAAACTTGGCCTTTCAGCTAGGCAAAGCGTTCTTCCACATCTGATTCTTCAAAACATCTTACATCTTAGAATGTCAGTGTCATGAACCGGCCACACTCTGAAAGGATACCTCAAACCAATAGATAGCTTTTGTGGAATCCTCTCTCGTGACATCCATAAGAACTGGAAGCAGTACTAATCAGTCAGTACAAGATCAGCGATTGAAGAAGCCTTGCGCAGAGTTGTTCCCGAAGCCTAGCAACTTGCGGTTTTATCACTGGAAAACTACGTATTCAATCTTATCATGTGCAAAGAAAACATCTTCTAAAGAACATGTGCGATTTGTGAAATATGAATATTTCGTTTTTTTGAAAACATTTTGCTACATCATAATTTTGAAATATTCGTAATTTTTTTTATTTGCCTTTCAACAATTTTTTTCAGAATTCGGAATATGAATTTGTAATTAAATTGCTCAGATACTGATACAGTTTTAAAGTATCGTGTTGTACATTTCTTAATTTAAAGTATTTTGCTTGAGCACAAACTTTTAAGGACTGTACTACATTTTGAATTTTTGAACTATTACCTACTAAAATCCATATTCAATTCTCTAACATTTTAAACGTATGAAAACTACGTGGCATAAAAATGATAATTGAAATAGACTGTGCTTAAAAATATATAAAAAACATTTTCCCCTTCGAAACAGTTTCAACACTTTTAGAATACCTGAGCATCTCTTCTCCAAGACATAAAATTAAGTGACAAGTTAATGATTCTATAAAGATGAGTTATTTATTTTTTTGTCAATAGTATTATTTTCAAACTAAGTAAATAAATTACATGAAAAGTAATGAAATACTCATTATTTTCTGGCCTTGGCCTTTATTTTTTGAATTCTTAAATAAAAATCTTAACTTGAAATTCATCTCTCATATATTAATTTAAAAACTTACGAAGAACGAATAGCACTAGAAACGATGATTAGAATTTACAATACTTAAAAATATCTTACAAATCCTTCAACCAATGGAAAGTTACACCGATTTTAAAAAGCCTGAAAATATGTTGGAAACCTGAAACTCGGTACATTGAGTTCTCAAGAATAAAATATACTCTTAGTAACTGAAAGATAAAAATATACCTATACATTTGTATTCCATACTTGTAACTTTATAATCGAGTCTCAGCGGAAGGAAAGATGCATTCCATTTTCTCAACAGTCCTATATACATATATATGCAAGCTTCCAAAAATATCAGAAGGAAATGTCAAGAGAAAAAAATAATATATTGACCCTACATTTCAAAGTTGTTTTCGATCTTTCAAATTCAACTTTCCAAACTTATTTTACGAAATTGAATGAAGATAGTAAGGGATAGGAGAGGGAATCGATTTTCCTTGAAATCGTTGGCCTCAAAATGCTGTTTTGATACTGGTACGTACCTTAAAGGCATGTTGACAAGACGCCAACGGATTCGGTCGAAGAATATCAACTATTTCCTTTTCCTCATATCGTCAGTGAGTCAGTAAACAACTTTGAGATGCATGCCAGGATTTATGTGGACAGTTGAATGAATAATAGCAGAGAAAATAACAGGTAATAGATATAGGCACAATTAGATAAAATTCGATAATGGATCGGAGGTTACAAATGTGTAAAACTATACTTATAATTTGTATATCAATAAAAATGAACTAAAATGTTTTAATGGAAAGGAATACATTCTGTTTCTACTAATTTAAAATTAATACAGAGCATTACGATATGTATTATGAGGCATAACATTTAGTCTCAATAGGATTGGCTCATAATTCTATATACAGACTTTAATGTGAATTACGGCATTTCTGCAATTCTATGTATTATGTCAGATAAAACATATGGTATAACTTATTTTAAAATTATATTCTTTTAAACAAATTAGAATTCAATACTTTGAATACAATACAGATATATTCGCTATTAATAGAACTGATTGACATGTTTTCTTACAATAACTACATCAGTGGCAAACATCAAGCTGTCCTTTAACAACAGTTAAAAATTACACTTATCTTTAAAATAAAAATAAAATAAATAAACATGATTTAGTATGTTGTTTATGTGATAAATGTAGTTTTTGAGCACACATTCTTATCTGTAGAATAACTATATGTATATAAAATACATATTTATATACATATATTTTTAATATGTATTATAACTATAAGTAAATACTATATATTTATATACATATATTTTAACATATATTATAACTATATGTAAATAATATATATATATATATATATATATATATATATATAGTTATTTT
>BMAW01093006.1:40047-114860 GCA_019974015.1 Nephila pilipes
AAAAAAATGTGTTTTACTATGGTAGGTCGGTGACTTTTCAATTGACCTGTTACAACCCTTTTCTACCACATGTCCCAGAAATTCAATTCCTTTCTTCAGAAACTGAGATTTCTTAAAATTAATTTCTAAACCATTGATTGAGAATTAGTTTTTTTTTTTTTTTTTTTTTTTTTTTTTTCTTTTCATTCGTAGATAATATTATTACATCATCAATTTAGGATAAAACAATACCATCATTGATTAAAGGTTGAAAAATAGTATTTAAGAATCTTTGAAAAACTGATGGGGAGTTACATAGTCCAAAGGGTACTTTCAAAAATTGATATTGTCCTTCATGAGTGAAAAATGAAGTATATTTACAAATCTGCTCATTTACGTTTACATGAAAAAAACCGTTTTTTAAATCAATAGTACTAAATATTCGCGATTCTTGTAGTTCATCTAAGACATCTTCAATCAATGGTAAGGGAAATCTGTCTTTAACTACAATTTATTTAGCTTTCTATAATCTATGCATATTCGTGGAGTACCATTATTATTCGTGGAGTATCTTTTTTCATAACAACAACAACTGGACTAGAATACTCAGTAGAGCAAGGGTCTATAATTCCATGTCTTAACCATTTTGTTATTTGAGCATCAACAATCTTATTTTCTAAAAAGGTAAACGTCGCGGTCGTTGATATATTGGTTCGCTATTTTTAGTCAAAATATTTAATTCTTTGTTAGTTGGTTTAATCTTATTCGGTTGGTAATTTAATATAGATTGACGCAATTTCATCGAAATTAATATTGACTGGCAAAACCAATAAAATATTGTTATCTTCACACGGGGACATATTTTTTGTTGTTGTAAATCCATTTTCATTTATTATAACTTCAACTTGCAAAATTACATCAAGTCCTATAATAGCATTACGCTGTAATTATCGCACCGCTTTCACTAACACATATATCAGTAGTGCACTTAAAGTTATCAATTTGTATCTCTCCTTTAAATACGCCAAGGGTTTTATTTTACAATCTCTTAATCCCGATAAGATTGCATGATAATGATTCAGTTCACAAATACTTAAGTTTTCAAACATATTTTTAGAAATTAAAGTAGCTTGATATCCAGTATCTAACAATGTGTTAATATTTAATTTAACGAAATGAACCATTTTGAACAAATTTGTTTGTTTAATAACATTGAGAGATGTTGCATTTTCCATGGTTTGTTTTCCATATTTGATTTTGTACATACAGACGCCTTGTGCCCAAAGTTGTGACATCTGAAACATTTTAAACATTTATTCTTATTTGTTCAAAATTTAGATAAACCGCAATTAAAATAATTTAGCAATATGAAGATAATTACTTAATTGCTTCTGAGTCACAAAATTATAAAGTTTTTGTTTTCCTTTATTAAAATTATATTTACTTATCATAAAGTCATTTTTGATAACCTCATAAACCTTAAATTTTTCTCTAAATTCGTATATATCTTTGCAACCGTACAAAACTAATTTATTTTCATTTCTATCATTGATGCCTCATATAATATATATCATTAATGCGACATCTTCAATTCTCCCTCGATTATTCAACTCTTTCATTATAAAACAATTTTTCTGTATTGACTCAAATTCTTTCCTTTTATGTTAACGAAAAATTTCGTGCAATTGGACTGAATTAGTAGTGACATTAAAATCATTTATTAACCTTTAAACATCGGCGGTACATATGCTGTACCAAAAATTTTTTTGTCGTTCTCTTCGGCTCCGGTACAACTGCTGTACCAAGCTATGTAGAGACAGTTCTTTCCCTCTTTTTTTCTAGCAGACCCTTTTACAACTTTCCCTGGCCCTTTTTACAACTTTGCTTCTATTGTCCGTAATTGGGTGGGGATAATTTTCACCAATGTTATCAGTTGTGTGTGAATTCCTTATCATTGGCGACCTTTAAGAACAACCAAATTCGAAAAAAATACTCCATTAGATGACTTTACGCTGATCGATTACTTTCATCGATATCGTTGTGTTTCTGATATTTGAGTCCTGCCAAACTAAGTGAAAAACTCAGTTTAAAAGAATTTAGAATGAATTTAATAACATCTCTGATAGGAAAATTAAATCATAAAATTGCAGAGCCTTCAATAATAAAAAAAATGAAGACAAATAATAATAAATTTTCTCATTGGCCAATTGATGAAAAGAAAAGAAGAAAGTACACATATTGTGCGAAAAATAAATTACAAAAAAGAACAACTATTATCTGTAAGGCATGCAATGTGTCTCTTTGTATTGACCAGAACTGTTTCGAAGAATAACACACAATTTACTTAAAAATATCTTAACACATAAACCAATAAAAAAACAAAAGACTAGAATAAAAAAGATTAAAAGGGATACATTTTTAATAAATAGAAAAGGTAAAAATAAGGTTTTTTTTAAGAGCCAAAAATTTTAAAAGTAGAATTCACTTCACATTTTTAAAACAGACATCTCAAAAGCATTGTTACAAGAACTTTTCAATTTAAGATATAAATTTCATTTAAAAACAAAAAAAATATTAAAAAGAAACAAATTAAATTTTTTTTTCTTTAAGATTAAAGATTCATATAAATATTTGATATAAAAATAAGTGTTACATAATATCTTCTTGGAAAGCATGAATTAACTGAAGGTTTTGCCTTAATTTGACGAACTGAAGATTTACTCAGCAGCTTTGAAACGTGTTCAATTAAATTAAAAATTATTTTTTAAATCTCAGTTTAGATAATATTTAAACACAAAAGGGCCATGGTAACAGACGAGTGAGGTCGCAAACTCGTAGCCGGGATTGAGTTGTGAGTTCAAATCCTGTTCAATTGAAAACCGGCTGTTAAGCCTGTCTACGTTCTAAATCCTGATGTTGGTGTGGAAGTATGATGAGTGGATGCTGCCCTCATTGCTGGACCGTTGTTCAAATTTATGAAGTCTGTCCCCAGTAACCTTCCTATTGTTTCAAAATGAGATGTTATTAAAATGTAAAATCAAAATATTAGGAGTACATTGATTTTTTTTTTTGCATTAATTTTTTTTTTGCATTTTTTGCATTAATTTAAAAAATAAAATGTTTTGTAATAATGTTCAACATATTGTTCGTAAATTTTTCCTTCTTTTACATATTTCGTCGAATAATTTTGAAAACATGAAGCATTGTTTTTATTACATGGGTTTAGTGTTGCAGTTAAATAGGTAAGTTGCAATAATAAAACCACAGATAAAGTCTGCACACTAAGCCATGCAATTACACACCTATAGGCATATATTGTATATATATATATATATATATATATATATATATATAAGCAAGCACCGAATAAATTATTTTGAGTTTATGATTGAACTATCGCATTCTCAAAGTTTATAGTCATGAGACTACAAAAGCTATTAATTTAATATTGTTTTAACGTACTTGCTTCTAGAAAACATCTCAGTAATACGGTACATTGTCGCTTTCTTTGTTATTTGTTTTGTTTGAAAATGTTAATTTACGCAGTACACGACTCTAAGTTATGATAAATATACATTTGAAAGTTTGTAAGTCACTCAATTAAAAATGGAAACCAGGAATTCAGAAAAAATTATTATGATATGATTTGGCGATAAATATTAAGATCTTTCTTACTCGTCAATGTTTACTGCCTAAAAATCAGCAACCCTTACTAACTCCCCTTTATAACTAGAAAACTAACCATGCCACATGTAGTGAACTCGAACTTCCCTGTGGGGAAAAGAAAAATTTTTCTTAATCCTAAAAGCGCCGAGTGGAAATTATATTTTGATTTAGAAACAGCCGAGTTCTAAAGGTTAACACCTCTTTCAATTTCTACCATGACATAATATTCAATTCATTTTTCACAAATAATAAAACATTTCCACCAAGAAATCGTTTAGCGAAAATAAACTTTTGAAGGTCAGATAAATCAAACATTTTCGCAAGGCATTCAAATTGCTCACACCAAACAGGTATGTTTTCATGCAATTCACCATTAAAGGACGAAATAGAACTTTCTACGTTAGAGAAGACTATAGAGATGTTTTGATTTTAACTCGCTATACATAATGCCCCTCCTCTGAATGATTTCCTGGCTCATAATGACTCTACACTGACGGGGTTTGTTTTGTCTTAAGTTCCGTTTCATTTTCCGATACAGATTGATTCGAATTTTTGAATATATTGTTACAGCAAGTTAATATCATTTAACAAAGTAATATTTTTTTTCCTGTTATTTCAATTCCCCCCCCTTCAAATGCAATATTCAGAATATCATAAACAGTAATCAACTCATGTAATGAAGAATTATCATTAATAGATTTTGATTTAGATTAGTATCATTTTACAAATGCATCATAATGATTGACTTCAAAATGAAAGAGTAAGTATATATATATATATATATATATATATATATATATGCAGTAGCTTCGAATAAAAATTTTTTGATCGATGACTTATTTGAGCACAATTTTGAATCATCAATTATACCGAAAGAATTGAGTTAGTAAGTTTTGTTTTGAAACTTAGGTTTCGAAAAAAATTAGGTTTCGAAATAACTTGGTACTTATTAAATAATCCGAAAGTATGAAAATATTACTCACATAATTGCTTATGCTATGGATTAACATAAATTATTTTGCTTAATATTATTTTTATTTTAATATTAGCTTACATCAGATAGGTCTGAAGTAATATTTTAATTTTTTTTAACAAGAAATGTTTTTAAATATAATTTTCATAAAATGAAAATATCGATGAGGAATAATTTTAAAATAATTATCGTGTTATAGATCAAGTTTTGATCTATGTATACGAAAATATATTAATTATTTTTGCCTTGGATATAAATGCTTTCTCTTTCAAAATAAGATAAAATGTTCTCTACGATATTTTCAGAATGAGTTGGTATATGGCATACATAAACTAAATGCCCGTTATTTAAAAGTGTTTTGAGTGAAGGGTATGATATATTATTTAAAGGAATCAGTAAATAAAATGAAAAATAAATTTTTCAGAACGCAATGACTTCAAATACAGACAGACAAGAAAATGAAATGTATTACTAAAGGAATTATTGCAATTATTATAAAAAGGTAGTTGAAAAAGTTCCAGTGTTAGGAATAAGAAATAGGAATAGGATAACTCTCTTTAGTTTTTCCCAGGGACAGTTTTCTTCTTTTTCTTAATAAGAATGACGCCCTTTCATCCTAAAATATTGTAGGAACATCTTCTACAGTCGGTGAGATCGTCTCCTCTTTCCTTGCCTCAAATTCAGCGAAAGAAACTTGTTGTAATTGTTGTTTTGGTTTCCGAACGAGGAAACTAGGTCTCATAGACAGTGACAACTCATCCAAAAGGATTTATTGACTGATTGGTTTTATTAACGTCGCATTGGAAGCAACGTGAGGGCTATTGGGAACGGACCTCGTAATTTTGAGCCTCAGTCAACTGACGAGGACGACACTTGAGTTGCCCCTCCCTCCCCTAACTTCCCCACCCTGCCAAAAGGAGGAATCTGAGCCTCAACAGATTTCACCTGTATCAGGTGGATGTGCTAAATGATGGGTCTTTCATGACCCAAAAGGATTAGGTCTGAAAGTAGTGAAAAATGATTTTAAAATAAATGACTGCCAAATCCAAATTAACCTATGGAAAAATGCCAAATCTGTTTCAGTACCTTTTAACAGAATGGAAACACCACTTCGCCTCAGAGGAGATATAAATCCTAAAAATTATACATTTTTTGTACTCTCGTATAAAGTATGCTAGAAAAGAAATTTATTTATTTATTTTTTCATTATTATTCTCTAAATCGAAGTAGCAAATAGCTCTGAACTAAAATGTATTGTTTTTTTATTCCTTCTAAATAACGTCGAAAAGAATTGGAAAAATATTTGCAGTATTAAAATGAAAAGAGCATCAAAAAGAAGGAAAACAGCTATTTTATTTTTTTATTTTTACAGTTATAAACATCGATTTTGCTTTTTAAAGATTATTCTAATATTATTGTTATTAAACTTCATACATTGTTATGTCTTCTGAGAATAACATTATTAAAAATTATTTACGAGATTACCCTTTTAATAAAAAAACTTTTTATAAATGCATGCTGCAATGTAATTATAATGTTATTAATAGTATTTTGTAAATAAATAATTCTATTAGTAAGATTTATTTAATTTTATCGTGAAGAATATTCATAAAGTGCTTAACGACTAATCTTTTATACATATGTTGAATAGTAATAGTTTAAAAAATTATGACTTCCTTATTAAGTTTCATTAAAAAGTGATAATTTTCAAAATATCTGTTGTTAAATAAATATATATATATGTGTGTGTGTGTGTTTGTATGTGTGTGTGTGTTTATATATGTGTGTGTGCGTGTATGTGTGTGAGTGTGTGTGTGTATGTGTGTGAGTGTGTGTGTGCGTATGTGTGCGTGCGTGCACGCGCGCGCGTGTGTGTGTGTTACGAGTTTTCTTTAATCACCTACGATAAATGCAAACAACTGTTCAAAAATACTGTTACCCTAATAAAATTAATTTGGATGAGGATTTATAAGTCTTAATAATCATATTGAAGAAAGAGTTAAGTAATAACGGATATAAAAATGCATTTTTCAATCCATAACTTCCTAGAAAAAAGTTATTAAAATTTCATGCTTTATAATCGTAATATTTTTTTATAAATACTTAAAATTATACAAATATTATTTTTATTATTTCTCAAGTTTTTTTCCATGGTTTATTTTTATCTGCGTAAGTTGCGTTATTTTGTATTCATTTTCTTCGCTTATTATTTCAGTCAATTTAAATTTACTGATTTGTTTCATCTTTACAAAAGCAAATTCAGCTTCTTTTGAAGAAATTTAATGTAAATCTTAAAATTTTTGTGAATGAAAGAGTCGATTTCTAAGAATAAACCGATTATCATACGTTTCAACACCACCCTTTGATTTACCATAGTATTGGATACTAGCCAACTTAAGAGTGGAAGAGCTTAAAGAAGAATCTATTTAATAATTATCAGGTTTAAAAACTATAAAATGTTCTGTTTCTTCCTTAGATTAATCTTTTTTCTCTAGATCTTAAACACGGAACAAAAATTAAAAAATTATCATTTCTTTTATTTATCGCCGATACTTTATTGAAAGATTTGATGAATTTTTATTGCACATTTCATTGAAATCTTATAAAAACAAGCTTTAAGTTTTTAATTATATAAAAACCTGTTTTTAATATGTTGTTTGCGAAAACAATGTTGAAATTTTACTTTAGAGAAAGAATTCCAGAGAAAAGATTCATTTAACACATTAGGATGAAATATCATGTTTCAAACATAAAATAAAATATTCTTAATGAGTTATTAGAGTTATTATTTGTACATTTTATGCAGTATTAATGTTAAAAAAATTTATATATATATATATATATATATATATATATATATATACTAGCTGATACCCGACTTGATTCATGCATGTATCAAGGTCCTTCAGTAAACGAAGATGACAGCACAACCATTTTACCTATTTCTTAAGATTGTGTATCTTTTTTTGCCATAGCTTCTTTTAGGTGGACATATTCCTCCCTCTTAAGTTTTTCTGATTGTTATGAATCCAATCAAGCCTTTCAGTTTCTATTTTTACATACATATTGACCAAAAACTGATTAAAAAGTAGACAAAAAAGAAATAGGTAATTGATTTCACCAACACGCTTCAACAACCTATAGCTTTAGAACTCAGAAGTAGAGACGGTCTTATTGATAGGAACCCTAATATTGTTATCACGTTTTGAAATATTTATACAATAACCATCTTCCCCAAGAAAAAAACATCAAAAGGTACTGAATACCATCGCAACCTCAATGCGTTTCACTAAGTCGTACCAATTTACTGTCTCTGCTATGTAGAATGATATCTCTTTCTTCGAAATCCTGACCCACGATAAGGACAGCTACTTCTTTATTTTGAGGAGCATTGAAACGACCTTTGTGTTCACCAGATGTTTTTTTTTATTGGCATTAATTATGAGCTTGAACTCCTTTTGATCTTTAGGAACTGAATTAACAGCAGCTTTGAAATCGCGAATATACCTGTTATGTTCATGTAGAGCCTTTTTTAATTGGCTAACTAATTTTGGCTTAACATCTGGGAAAATACTACAACGAATGTTTCGTTCACGTTCGTCGTCACCGACAAAGTATAACTGTAGAAAAGAAAATTGTTGATGAGGCTCAGCCAAAAGGCTACCTATCCTGTGGTATACCTGCCCCTGGACTTTAAATGTTGGCATGAAATTTCCCTCCTTCAATTCTTTTGCTCCGAATGACGCCATCTGAAAACATCCATTACACTTACGAATTGTAGAAAGAAAATGTTCTGAAATCTGATCCTTATGGTTCAGAAAACTATTCAAACGTTCAGGGTAGGATCTAATAGCAGGAAGCTGGACTTAACCACCACTGCAGCACTTTCCTGGAGGCCCTTCTATTCATTTTAAAGCATGACACCACAAACAGGGCTAACGTTTTCCGATACTGACAATTTTATCATTTGAATAGTCAATATCTGTTTTTTATTTAAAACCAGACAAAATTTTAGAAGTCCATGGCGCTAATTAAACTTTTGATCTTTTTTCATTGTAGTTATTTAATTTCAGTTGCCCAATTCACATGGGGGTTATTAGAAAATCATTTTCTTACAACTTCTCTATGTACTTCAGGATGACTTTGAGTATATTTTAGCAGCTTGTCTTACTTGTTTATATCTAATTGAATTTGTGAATCTTTTTCTTCTTTTTTTCCCTTTATTTAGTTGAAGAGATATTACATCATTTATAATCGATTCACGTGAACATGATAAATCAATGTTAGATATTGATTGAGTCATTGAAACTAACACAGACACATTTTCTTGAGGCTGAAACACTAAAGATTACACATTTTCTTGAAGCTGAAACGTTAAATATGACCCATTTTCTTGAAGCTGAAACACTAAATATGACACATTTTGTTTCACATTATCATCACTTAAATTAGCTTTACCTCTCTATGTTAATACAACTATTTCAATATAAACATCAAAATGACCACTATTATAGTTTCCTGTAAAACGTATTCTTTTTTCCTCCTGAATTGCTTCAATTGAAGTTATAAAGCAGCCACCTTGATACACTTCGAACTGATAGGGAAATAGCTCTGCCGCCGCCATAATTTCGCTAAAGATCCATACGTGTAAGCATAAATCGTTGGTATTCTAAGGGGCGCCAGATAGCATTTGAGTGTAGCATTTAACCCAATCTCAGTTGTTAAACACGTGAGAAACAATAATATTTCTCATTTTATACGCCATCCATATGTCACCGAACACCAGCAAAGACAGAGACGAAAATAAACATGCTCTGTCGCCAAGAGTTTTAAAAACATTGAAAGGGGTAGGTATTCCGTCTATCAAAATGTATTCAACATCCATTATTAAAAATTATAACTGAAAAGTATATATGAAAATTCAATTTGTATTAACCTACAATGAAATACTTTTCAAGTTAAAAAATGTAACCAAAATTAGTTTTTAAAGTCAAATTACTTAAAATTTCAACAAAAAATACTATGATTTGGCAAATTTGGCAAGAAATATCACAGGAGACCATCAAGTAGCTTTATCACTCTACGCAACGTCGTATGGCAGTTTGCATCCTTAGCTAGAGGAGGGTCAACACCTTATTTAGCTCGTTACTTTGTAATTATGCAATTCTGAAATAAATCATTCAATTTTTCTGAAATTTTAATCATTTTCTTATTCTGTACTTTGTTATTGTCGTATAATGATTTTCTTATTCTGTATTTTATTATTGTCGTATAATCATTTTCTTATTTTGTATTTTATTATTGTCGTATAATCATTTTCTTATTCTGTATTTTATTATTGTCCTATCCGCCAATTTTTGTCTCCATCGAACAACTCCTTCCTGGTGTGGTTTATTTATTTATTTATTTTTTGTTATAGAGTGTATATTAGATTACAATCCTTCATTTATTCACTTTAAACGTGTTACAATTTTCAAATGAGAACAGTTTGAAACTCAAAAATTCGAAATGTAGATAAATCAAAATTTGTACTTTTTAATAAACAAAAGTAAACATTTTGAATGTTCTACCTGTTCAAAATAAGTTAAAAAATAAGAGGAACTTCACCAATATAAATTTAAAATTCCTCAAAAAATGTGATAAAAATTAAAAAAAATGTTTATTTGCTTGATTCAACCCATAATAATTTAACTGATATATGAGAGAAAATAAGTAACAATTTTATGAAACATAATTTTTTGTTATAACAAGATTAAAAAATTATGTCTTATAAAAGTGTTACATATGTTTGGAGGATAATTACATTTGGAATTTAAATAAATGCTTTTGTACTACATTTCGGCGTATATTGAAAATAATTGAGCAAGTTATAATACTCGTATTCTTTAAAATGTTGTATTTAAATAATTTTGAAAACAACAGCACTTTATAATCCTGATTAATTTTGTGTATGATTTTCTTTAAACGATAGATATCTTATGAGTACATGTATAGTGTATTATAAAATGATTTAGACAAGAAACAAAAATAAAAAAATATATCTAAAACTCCTACAAGTTAAATGGAAACTCTAAATTAATATCTTTTTTTAATTTGAGCATAAATTGATAGTAAGGTGCTGGTAAATTTTGCAGGAATAGTTGAAAGTTTTTTTTTTATCAAAAAAAAAGATACTTATTCTATTTGTTCTAATCTAATTCCTCTTTTATTTTTTACATTAATATATTTTCATCATTAGGTTCAACGACAAGCATTCTATATATTTTTAATAAAAAGAAGTCTTAAAATGTTGTGGGAAAATTTGAAAAATACCTATTTTATATTTATAAAATAATTCTAAAGTAGCGAAAATATTTAAAATTTTAATTATTTCTAAGGAAATACCTAATTATACAGATAAAATATATATTCTATGTTATTTGATCCTTATGAACATAATATTCTAAATTACTTTTTTAATACCAGTTTGTCGATCTAATATGATAACCGTAGATTTAATTAAAAAGTAGTATCGGGAAATTCTTATTACAATCAATATAATAAATGATATGATAATTTACTTTTTATTTATTACTCTTTTCTGCATAGTCACCATCTAGAGTTATACTTCTCTTCTAGAGAAAGCCATCAATACAGAAAAAACATTTACATAAGGAACAATTAATATGTAGAATAAATTTACCCAGATACTTTATTTCTTAATAAAGTTTCCATACGTATTACACTGATATCGGCTCAACAAATGTATTTAATTTATCTGGTTTTATAAATGAATTCTAAATAAATGGGAAATTTCTAGTGGCACTGTTATGTATGCAGTTTCTAATTATCTTGATAAACCTCTAACTCGTGTATAGGAAAAATATATATCAATGACACAATTTAACTACATAAATAGCATAAATATGTCACTTGAATATTTTAATAGATAATTTAAATTTTATCCGTCTGCAATGATCGCTATAATATTTTACTTCACTTTTACAACGTGAAAGAAATTTTAAGCAATTTTAAAGATGTAAAACTTTCAAAATTTTCTTTCTTTCTTATACATTTATAAAAATAATGCATTATTTATGTAAATATTATTCATTTAAAGCATTGGTGGCTAAGTTAGACAAACTTGAAGTATTTTATTGAAGAATCTAAAATCGTAGAGCTTAAGTTCATTCAAATCTAAAAAAAAAGTTCACCCTTCGTTGCTTGGATTTTGCGATTGTAAAATACTAACAAAGAAGAAAATTAATTTTATACAATTGCAAAAAGTAGGAATATTCAAAATAGTGCCGAATTTTTATTAGTTTATAAGAGGTTTGTTCAGAATCCAGGAAATTTCAAAACAAATCTAAAGGAATTTCTGATTTTGTAACACAATGTATTTAATTTAACTGTTTTTAAATAACCGAAATCCAAACAGTTAATTTGTATATGTTTACTGAAATTATATTACTTATAAAAATTCATTGCACTTTATGTTATGCCTTAAATTTGTTGCAAACAACTCTGCAGTATCGGCATCAATTGTCTGACTAGCATTAGCAAGAATCCCAAGTTTCATCAACTCTTTAATAACATCGACTACACGTTCAGACAATGCATTGGCAAGATCATTAACTCCAATTACCTCAAGCAACGTCACTTACTCCAAATAAACAATTTATATGAAAATATTAATTATTACTGTTAAAATCTGAAATATTTTATTGAAAGCTTAAAAAAAGAACAATTTGTGTTCATTCAATCATAAGTTATATCTGAAACTCACATTTTTGAACACAGAAGCGAAAGAAGAATAAAACTTACTCTATTGAATTATAAGAGTTAGAGTTTTTCAAATTATGTAGAACATCAATCAGTTTGTAAAAGTATGATTTAAAATAATAAAAAGAAATTTTATATTAAATCTATGCGGGTTTCTAGTTTTAATATCACATTATATAATTAATTCAAATAATTTTTGGCCAGTAATCCAAACTCAAAATGTTTCTTCTGTTACCTCGATACAGTAATTCTAATACCTTTAAAATTCATTTATTGAACATTACTAACAAAATACCCAGAATTTATTAGACAACATTAAACACCACTATTAATGTTAAAATTATGTGATAAAATATCATAATTGAGAAGAAATATTATTTGTATGATTCACTCTGTGAATGGAATTGGCAAAGGAAAAAACTCCTGAGTTAATAAAAGAGATGTGAGAGTTAAATTAATTGCGAGAGGGATATTTTCTTCGACGTCCGAGGTTTATTTATATAAGCCTTTTGATTGAACCCTCCTTTATTGTTCGATAATCATTTATATGGATTTCTCTTGTCTATCTAGTCGACCTTCCAAGCCATTCCAGCTAAGATTTTCACATTCCAGTGATAAATTATGCCAACCTCTGGCTTTGTGGTATCTTTAATCTTTCTCTAATCTCACAAGAACCTTTAGATTCATCTTAGTTGAGATAAACTCAGCAATTTAACGCCGGAACTCTCCTTCCCACCCCAGAATTTCTAGGTATAACGAACGAGAAAGTGCGTAAACAAGTAGTAAATTATTTGTTCCCGAAAATAAAAATAAAGCTTATTTCTTGAGATGAGAAGGATATATAAGAGAGACGTTTCGGCGTTTTGTGTCGAATCATTTCTTTTTAATTACTACATGTATTCAGTATGTAAAAAAAAATCGAAGTATAAATAGTGCATCTAATCAGTATCACATAAAATAAACATACACATATGGGATTCATATTGGTTTCTTTATATTGACTAAGAATTAATATTCATACATATCTGGAATCATTTCTAGTAAATTCGAGTTATATAATACAAAGAAAAAAAATAATATAAATTTTATTATTCGTGTTTTTTTACTTGATGTGCTTAAAAAAATGGTAAGGAATGAGAGAACTCAGAAACGAATAACATAGAACAACAAAAAAGAGTTAAGAAAAGGAGGTATAGATTTAGATCAAATTTTTGATCAAAAAGTATTGAAAAGTAATTAAATAGTGCTTTTATATATATATATATATAAACCGTTGTTGCTAGAAAATGCAAATATGAAGAATCAGAATCAAATGAAATTGCAGCAAATGTCAATTATAGGATATATACAAATTCAGGTACACGAAATTTTTCAAAAAAATTTTTTTAGGAGACAGTAATAAAAAGTAACTTATGTATTGTTTTCATACTATATTATTAAACTGATTTTGAAAAATAAAAAAAGTCAATTTAACTAGTCCTTATTTTAATTAAAAAATTTAAAAATTTTGAAGTTTTTTAACCCTTATAAAATATTATAATTTTTGAAATTTTAATTATTTTGAGTGATTTATAGTTTCATACATTATTAGAACAGGTCTAGTATGGAGATTTGAAAATCTGTCTTGTTGATTTTTCAATATATTTTTCTAGCTTAAACCTGAAAACAGGAAAATTTTTTAATAACTATTAATTCATTGTTTAAAAAAATAACTAGGGATCCCAGATCTAAATCCATATACACCTTTTATAGAACACATATATCTCAGTATGTATAAAAAATTTCAAGACTCCTATCTTGAACAGAAGCCTTTAGGATTAGAAAAACACTACATCTTTCAAAAAAATAAAAGTCTGAGAAAAATGCATTTAAAGTTTTAAAAGGCATAAAACAAAAAACTAATAATATCTTGCAAAGGATCTGAAATTTTTTAATATATTATTTATACCTATATAATAATATATGAAAACACTACTTTATCTCAAATATTATGGCAAATATTTTTTATTCAAAATATGTTTTTTAAAATACGATATAGCACTTTTACGATGACAGATAATTCAGCTTAAAGTTAACATAATAATTTCACAAAAGTTTTTAAAACACAATCACTTTATAAAAAAAATAATAATGATATAAATAAAAAGTTTAAAAAAAAGTTAAAAACCACCAGGTTGTACATAGTGCATCTAATTTTCTGAATTTTAAGTCGACGCAATAGCAGTTTTATTTTTTTCTGCGCAACTTAAAATTGATTTCCTTTTCTTTCTGAAATAGGTTCTCCATAATGAGTAAAAGCTAATCAAATGTTCTGGATGACAAACTTGGGCATAAATTCAATTAAGCATCCTCGAAATGTTTTGACTTTTAATAAGTTCTAAACAATAAATTCAGGTAGTTGCACTCCGACATGGCGCAATCATCATGACTTGAAGCTGCATTTTCTTTGGAATATTTGTCCCATATCATCGAAATGAATGTTCATTAGGAATTGTGTGTCAAAACCCTGACACATGGTTTTAATTCAGTTGATGCTAATCGTTGATAAATTAAGATTTTGGGCAAATATTCTCGTTGATTGTTATTTTACCCACTGTGAATACCTATTTTTCCATCAGTTAATGGTAACTGGTAAAAACACCAAGAGTCAAAGAGCAAGATTGTAACCTGAAACTAACATCTCAGATCTTTCTCCATAATTTCACAGCTGCATTTACTTCCATTGCACTAGATGACCTCGACAGTGTTGTACTACAAACATTTTGTTGTCCTTGTACCAAATACGAAATTCAAGCACTTTCTTTCCTCCAAGCTCAAATTTATCTGTTCACATTCTCCACGCGCTTTGACATACTTCTGTAGTTCATCACAAAGCCGCAGAAGTCGATAACATATCCTATTCCGAATTGACTTGACGCATGTTCTCTGGTCAACCAGCTTCCATCATAGACATTCCATACCGGACAATATCTTTATCATTCCTTGAGCCTCTACGCCTCAATGACATCTTTCGAATATAAGTAAACGGCTGATTTGACCCAACAAGATGTCAATTCAGAACTTTTGGCTTACATAATGTCTTTTTTAAATTTTGGCTAAACATTATATTTCAATTCATATGCATGCAGAATTTTTCCCCAACGATGAGTAGCCAAGTCACAAACTTAACATACCTTGCACTAATTCAATCTCATATTTACATCAAATGGAATATTAAAAAATTGATGCTTGTTAACATTTGATATTTGATGAATATAGCATCAATTAATTGTTATGAACATGTTTTCACTCTAGGTTAGGTCACATTAACCACATACAAAATTCACTTTTAGTGAATCTCATTTCTTTGACCATAAGCAAAGTTTTAAAGATACACCTTGGCAACATATTGCTTAAAAAATATTCCAAAATTATCTGTAAACAAACATTCAGTATCCACTATAATGTATCTGAAAGATACTTTATATGTAGCAGAAGCTTTAAAGAGTATTATGTTCGGAAGTTTTGTAGTTATATCCACATAAAGCAGGTTTTAGCATTGTCATATCAGCAGTACTCCATCTCTATAAGAATTCTATTCTCTTCTCAAGTTGCGAAAGTTTTGTCCGTGTAGCATTTTTTTCAACAGAAAAACTTCATTTTAAAACAATTTAAAAATAACTTTTAACTTTATATAAATTATGGTCGCAGAATAAATATTGGTCTTGAGAAATACCTTTCTTATCAATTCTTGGCTAAGTAACTATATAAGCACATCAAGAACTCAAAATATAAACAAACATAAATGATTTTAGTAGTGAAAGTTGAAGCTAATATCTACTTTCTGCAAGTATCGATATTATTTAAAAAAATATCAGCTATTAATTAAATTTAATGGAAAACGCTTAAAATGTAACCGAAAACTAACCACACACCCTCAGCTGTCAAAAAATAGTGACTGACAATGCCTCAGAAAACTCAAAGTATCTTAAAACTAATGGTTAATAGGATCTAAAAATTTGGGGGCCAAGACTCAAAATGTATGGGTTACAGGAAAATGCAAAAATTTTTTCGATAAATTTGTCATTTTAGGGTACTGTGTACCTTAATAAAGTTTCAGAGTCATCGCGAAAAGGCGCGCAGCGCCCTCTGAATTGATGCTGAAAGCGTAGTCAGTGCTGTAGCGGGACGTTGAAAAAAAAAGCTCCAGATTATTTGTTAGAAACGTTGGTGAGACCGAAGTATGCCTCCACGACGGAAGAATAAGAAATTCAAGCACCTTGAGTTTGAACGTGGAGGATGTAATCGGCCTGAGAAGGAGGATATCGCGCACAAGCAGCTCGTAGCGCAGCGGAACAGCGTTCCACAGATGCGAGTTTGAGCAGTGGACCGGACGAGCACCTGTGTTGTTCCCGGAAAATTGCGGCACTGGACGACAGAAGGGTGACGTCAGAGCGCGATGATCGATCTTGTTCCGCATGCAGGCGGTGAATGATCGCACAGTTTCCTCCAGCAGCTGGCAGCACGTTGGTCTGGCCAGGTGTACAATTGGTGTCGGCTTCGTCAATTCGTCGTCGTCTGCTGCGCCGTGGATTGCGCAAGGTGCTCTTTATGCTGAGATTCCCCTCACGGCGAATTCATCGACGGTCGGCAGTGGCCTTGAGCACAGAGACAGGCGAGTTGATTGGCACCAAGTTGTCTTTCAGATGAATCACGCTTCACCCAGGACCCATGATGGCCGTAACCGTGCTAGACGTTATGCCGGTCAACGCTGCCTTCCTGAGTGTATTATTGAACGACATAGTGGTCGAACACCGAGTTATGGTCTGGGGTGCGATTTCGTATCATGGACGATCCAATTTGATACGAATAGGTAATCTCAATAGCAACAGGTACGTCCGTGAAGTGCCAGCCGCCCGAAGTCGTTCTTTCCTTCAAGGCATCCCTGAGCTATCTTTCAGCAAGATAATGCACGCCCACATGTTGTGCGGATCGTTCGAGACTCTGTTCAGCACAACGCATGCAACTTCTTCCTTGGCCTGCTTTATTCACCGGAATATATGTCGCCTATTGAGCACGTGGGATATGGTTGGTCGGCGTCTCGCTCGTGATCCGCGTCCTGCAGTTTCCAAAGACGAACTTTAAGCCAGGCATACAAGCGATATGGAATTCTTCTTCCTCAGCGCCAGATATTCATCTGTTTGACTCATGCCACGTCGTATAGCAGCACTATTGCAGCGCATGGTGGCTGCAATCAAATACCGATTTCGACGCTTAATTTGTTTCTTTGTTTCGGTATTTTGTTTTGATTAGTCGATGGATTCGATGATTTCATTTTGATAGACTAGAGACAAACCTGAAAGGAAAAGAATACAGGAGCAGAAAAAATTCAGTTTGCAATTATTTTTGTAAATAAAGTTATTATTACGTGAAAACACTAGAAACTTAATTAATTCACAAAATAAAAGCTTGTTAATTTTGTCATTATACATTGCACTAATGAATTTGGAAATTGAAGTAGTACATATACACAAAATATGAAAATATTAAAATTTTAAGTATATTCATCTCAAAATGCAATTGAAATATATTTACTGAAAGTTGTGGAAGGAAATAAAATTTTGTAATTTATAGGTAGACACAGATATTTTAAAAGAATAACTATTTTAAAATAATGCCGCGGATAACTAACTTAGTTGAACTCTGACCTGTCAACGCTCAACCTAAATACCGTTAAAATTATTAAATTATTGTTTCTTGAAGTTTAACTCTTAATATGTCATCAACAAGCACATAAGAAGTCATATAATATATATATATATATATTCAATATATATCTAAAATTAACTATGCTATACAAATTTGAATAATTTTCAATTGAAGTTATGAGGTATTTATTTTAGCTACAAAAGTTTCTATAGTTTAACAATGCATTCTCGTTGTAAATGAATTCAAATATTTTAAGATATGATAATGAACAAATGTGCTTTAATTACACAATAGAATCAAATAAAAATATTAAATCGCTATCATAAAAACAAAATATTCTGCAAAAGTAGACGACATGCTCAAAATAATTCTTTTATGCTATATGAAGAAATATCAGCATGTATGCATAGACTATTATTAAATCTTTGTTTAAAATTCAATTCATTTTAATACAAGCTAGTGCGATAATCGTGTATCCAATATTATGTTAAATATATTGTCACTCCGGAATATTCATCTTAATAAGAAATCTGATACTTTTCTATTTTTCATCAATTGAATACTTCGTAGTAAACAGACACTGGAGATTTATTTCGGCAACAAACTTTGGATAAATTTATCACATACAGCGTAATTACATACTCATAATGCCTCTTGACAGTAAAACAAAAAATGAATCCATGACGTCTAACAACAAAAAGTCATTGTGAAAGGAATTAATTTCTGAATGACGTGTTGAAATAAATATTCATCACTCCATGTATAAGTTTAGTTTTATTGATCATTTAGGTAATTCTATTTTTCTCTTATAATAATGAGCCTTTCTTTTGCAGGTGACATTAAAAAAATAAGACTTTAGGAATATAAAATAATTTAATACTCAAAACATTTGTTAGTAATTATATCTCGTTATTCTTCATTATAAATGAATTAGTAACATAATAAATTTAATTTAAAAAAAGATTATCCCTGTATACAAACAATGCTTGCTTAAACTTTAATGTTTATTTGAAAAAAAAATACCAAATATTAACAATGTTGCTGAAAAACAAATGATTGTCTAGTTTCCTGTAAAGAAATAATTAATAATGGACTAAGAAAAATTTTGTTATAAAATCAATTCCTTTTAATACAAGTTTAATATTCATAACTGTTAAACATATTGTCGCTTCTATAAATAGTAATCTCTGATAAGAAATCTCATACGTTTCCATTTTTTTCATCAGTTGGTTACTTCGAAGTGCATAAAGACTAATGATCTATTTCGGCAACAACTCCTTAGGGACATATTTATCACATACAAGAGTAATTACATATCACAATGCCTCTTCGATAGTAAAACAAAAATGACGTCTATCCATGACGTCTAATAACAAAAACGTCTTCCTGAATAGCAATCAATTTCTAAATGTGACAGGAGTGAAAGAAACATTCCTCGCTCTAAGTTTAATTTACTGTTCAGCTAGATAACACTAGTGTTTTGCGTATGATATCCAGCCTTTCTTTTACAGGTGGCATTAAAAATGGGGCATCAGGGAATAGAAATAATTATTACTTGTAAAAATCGTATTGTTAGGAAATTATATCTCCTCATTTTTCATTACATGGAAATTGTTCCTCATTATCCTAATTACAATTCAGACAAGGTTTTGTTGAAGAGAAAAGTAAAAACATTTTACCACATACGAGAACTTGATTTGTAGTATTGTTAGTAATTGAAATAATGAAGCAATTTATAAAACGGCGGGAATTATAGAGTGAGGAATGGTGTAGACGAGAAATAAAAGAGACTAAAAGCATTTAACAATTTACACTAAATCTAGAAACGATGAATTAATTGTTCTAAATACAATTAAAAAAGATTGAATGTTTTTAATAAATTGTTGTTCGGGAAATAATATTGAATAGCTTTGTAATTTTAATTAGAAAATGATATTACAGAACTTAAGTTTATCTGAAGATTTCTAGTTTTTTTTAAAGTGCATTTATTACTTTTGTTGTATTTTTTTACTTTATTAGTCGCCTAAGAGGCTTTTGTTTTAGGTGGGGCGTTTTAGCTTACCAGATCGTTTTTCAATTTTCTTAATATTGTTCGTACATTTAACTTAATAATTATACATTGGATATAGCAATTTATCGCTTGCTTTAATTTAATTACATGTACCTTAAAATATATTCAGTTTACCTATTTAACATTTGCTTTAATTTTAATTACTTGTAGCTTATATAATATTCAATTTAATAACAATTTAATAATTTATATGTATCTTTCGCTTCAATTTTAATTACATTTAGTTTAAATATATTCGCTTGAATAATTTATCGTTCGCTTTAATTTTAATTATATGTAACTTATATTGCTGTCCATTTCAATATTTCATCGTTTGCTTTTATTCTAATATTTAATCGAGTAACTAATTTAAAACAAAGCATCTTGAGAGGCTAAATATATTCTTTGCCAAACTTTGCGTCGAACTTTTAGTGTTTGTTTTACTTTGTTTATTTAATTTGTTTTATTTTCAATTTAATATACAGGATGATTATAGTTAAAGTGACCTTATTCATTTCCCTCTAGAACCTGTTCTACTTATTTAATTTTGAGGAAACTTGGTATATACATTATACGGACCATAGGGAAACGAATTTTGCAATAAAAATAGGACACATATTGACTACCAAGGGAAATTGTGGCACCTAAGGATGCAGAAAAAATCTGTCAGAATCATTGAAACTTATTCAATTACTGAATGTGCTCATAGTGTGCACCATTGACAACAATTATGTGTTGAAAGCGCATTATAGCATGTTTAATGGTAGCGCGAAGAAACTCTTGTGGGATTCCATCAACATGACGTATAATACTGGCGGCTAATAAAGCCCTAATTCCTTTTCCATCAACACTCTGTTATAGGAATCCCCACAACCAGAAATCAAAGGGATTTAAGTCGTGTGAACGACGAGGCAGGAAGCTGGAAAAGCTCTGGATATTACACAATTTTATCCAAAGTTAATTCGAAGCAGTTATTTGACTTGGAGCCCAATATTGAGAGTTGCTCCATCTTGCATGAAAACAGTGGTCTATAAACATTGTCGTTCCCAATAAAAGAGACAGAAGGAGTTCACTGTACTATTCACGCGTGAAAGAGCGCGTTTTAAGGTCTTCAAGAGTGAGAGTTTCAAAGAAAAACCGTCCAAGGATAAGATCAGCAATAAATTCACACCAGTAGTCACGTAATCAGAATACAGTGGTTGTTGGTGCAAGACATTAGGAAGTTAAGCACCCCATTTGCGGCAATTTTGATTATTCACAGCTCCATCTAAAGAAAATAATGTCTCATATGTTCATAGAATTTTCAACTTCTATTCTCGCCAAAAATTGGTAAACAAAATCAAAGCGTGATTGGTGGTCCTGGGATTCTGAGATCCATTTTTAATGACAGGATACCATTTTAAAATGGATTGCAGAAATTTTCGTATTATCAACCACAGAATCACCAACTCTCGTGACACCGATCAAAGACTTGCTGAAGAATAGCTGGAACTGAGAGCTTTTTCAACTGCCGTAATTTCATCGACTATTACGTAAGCCATCAGTTTCCGCTCTCTTCCTGGCAGTACAGCCTAGTTTCCATTATCTTCAAAGTTCAGACTCATCATCAAATCTTCAGGCATGGACCCTTTTCGCAATCCCTTTAGACGATGACATTCACGTGGTGTAGCTAAGCTACTGCTGCCGTTCTGATAAAACAATTTTACCAGTAAAGCTCTATCTTTCTTCTGTGCGGGCTTAATGGACGATAAAAATGGGCAGACAGAATGACTTTTTGGCCCTGACTCCAAGTCTCTTTATAAGTTTGACTAATTTGCGTACGGAATTTTTGAAAAGCGCTACCTTATGGTCAATATTTGATCTATTTTTATAGAAAAAAAATCTTTTCTCAATAGTCCATATAACGTATATACCAAGTTTCATCAAAATCCGATAGGCAGAACAGGTTCTACAGAGGTCTAAATAGAGTTCCTTTAATTGTAACTACCATGTATTTATATAGTGCACATAATTGAAAAAGAGAAATGTATTTCCTTAATAAAACTCCATATTATGAATTTTCCATAATCATTGCAAAATACTACTATTATTGTGATGCAAAATTCTGTCTATTAGATTAAATATTATCTGTAAGCTACGAATTTTGAAATAAGAAATGGTAATGACCAAATTATCTGTATAGTTGAGAGAGAAAAAACTTCAATCAAAAAGAGAGTAAAAGGAATAATGAGACAACATATTTTAAATAATATAATGCTATCTTTTGATGCAATTTAGAATTTATTTAATGAATCAGTTTTCTAACAATAGGTTCAAGAATTAGCAAGAACTCACGTACCGATTTAGACGAGAGATGATAGAATGGTAGCTGATTTTCCTTCTTGGTTATAGGTTTTAAGCTGAAGCTAAGTTTCAATGGAGAGATTGTGCATTCGTATTGTGTATATGCTTGTTTTTGTCACGTATGTAAATGATAAAATTGTGTGCCTGTGAGAAGTGTGTAGCTCCTTACGAGAAACTACATTTATATAAGTTACCAAGATGGAGAAAGGGCAACTAAAATGAATAACAAAGCACATTTTCCTCACGTATTTACCTTTGACTTTTCTTAAGATTATGTATTCAATGACCCTTTGTGGGTCCTTCATTTGTAGATTCAAAGAGGATAACATGGACAATTCAAAAGTAATAACCGCTGCAAAATGATCTGAGGTACCATGTATTAATTACTTTTAGTTCATGTAAGAATCAGTTAATTCTGCAATTAAATTAATTATTTTTACTTCCGATGTAACAAAAAACAGTAACTTGTTATAAAAGTGTCTATACATCCTGCCATATTTCCTTGAAATATTCCAGTAATATTTGCTTTTACCTTTTCTATTAGCACTTTTTTTTATTTATTTTTACTTCCGAGTTTCTTCTTACGAAGCAAAATTATACAGAAAATATTTCAAATTTTCAATTTGTTAAAATATACTTTCGGAAATAGTTTCTATATTTAAATTTAGTTCATGATGGTGAAATCGTAGTAAGATTATTGTAGTTCAAATACTTTGTTATTTAGAAACTACTATGAAAATTTTTTAATTGAATAAAAACAAAATTTGGAAGATATCCAGTGATGAAAAATCTTATTATATTTTGTACCGAAAATCTGTAAAGGAAGATTAACTCTTTTAACTATTGTTACTTTATTATCAAAACTGTTTTTCATTAGTTTCCGAGAAATGTGTATAACGTACATTCGATTGCATTTACAATAGTTCATTCACACATTAATTTCAATGAATAAATTTAAGTAAATTCAAGATGTAATGCCTGGTTTTCTAGTAAAAAACAGTATTCTCCTTAGAACTAAATTGTTGTTAAAAATGCGAAATTATACGTTAGAACCTTCGTACTTTGTCGTAATGAAAATCATTGTCTTTTTTTTTCTTCATAAATAAAATGCTTAAGGAATGTTACTTTCTTAACAGAATTTCACATCAGTATTAATATGAAGACATTCCATTAGTTGTTACGAAACTCCGTATTTACCCATGCAAAAAGTATCATCATTTTCTGCCTCACATGGAAGCATTATCTGAAATGTTTTGCCATCTAAGAAACAAACTCAAAGCATTAAAGTTATTTGTCATAAAAAGTGTAAAAGAAAGTCGTTATTTTTAATTTTCTTTTATTCCTGCAGTAGTGATTTTGAAAAAGTTAGCACAATAACAATCCTATTAAATTTCAACTAACGCTTCAAATATATTTTCGGATTAAATAATATACATTTCAAGTGTAAATAACATCAAAATTAATTTCTTTGAAAATCCATAGTTAAGACTATGTTTATAAAATTATCTCATGGATTTATAGTAATTATGCTCATTATTTATTTTGAAATAAAAGTAATTTCACCATCTTGAATAAAATAATTGTACTTAAATAGAAAGAAAATATGCTTATATTTATTCATTCGGCTTATATTTAGTTACATAATTGTGACTTAGTAAAAAATTACAAATATTTTTTTTTTCCAAAATTTATTTAATTTTTTAATACAAAAAATGCATGAAACTTTTATTTTGACGTTAATTAAAATTTGGAATTTTGTTACAAAATACAACACTGATACGGTAAATTGAGATCTTGTGCAGCAAGGTTAAATAATATTTCTTAAGATAATTTTAAAAGCAGAGAATATAGAAAATAATTTTATTTTCAATACAAAAGTTATGCAGTGTATGTAAGAATTTTTGTAACATTTTAACTCAAAACACAACAATGTTAATTTTCTTTCTGTTCCATATCGACTTAAACCTTTTGGGAAAAGAGCAACTAAATTCTCCATTACATTTTGTGTGGCATTATAATTTTCATATGAATAACATTATTTATGTATGATTCTATAAATTTCAGAAATAGTGAAAAGTATTATAAATTTTTACAATGGAATACACTACAAGGAAATTGCAAAAACCTCTTGAGAGTCATTCTGATATAAACATGCAATATCATTGTCTATTTGTTTTTTCTATTCCGTTAAATTTAAAACAATTTCTGTGGGTTTTTTTTAATAATAGGTTTACATTTAAGGTATATTTGTAGATTTCTCGACAATTTTTTAGGAATATTTTCATCTTTAAATTAAAGAAAGATTATTTTCTTCCTTGGAGCTATAATGTGCTAGTAAGATTTAACAATTTGTAAATTTTCTTTGCCCATTTTATTGTTCATTACTCATACACCTGAATTTTATTTTTATCAAAGCAAAAACATGCTGAATAGAAATATTTCAGGGATAAAAATCTAAATATATATTATTATATTTTTTTAAATAATCATGTTACATAAAATGGCAAACTGATGTTGTAAAAATGTAGCTAAATAATAATAATAAATGTGCAATATAAATATTGGGATTTCTAATATATATAACACACTTATATTTATGCTAATTATTACAATTTTTATATTCCAGAAATGATAATTTTCTTTTTACAGCTTTGTGAAGCTGATATCACATAAAAATGTCTAAACATTTCTAATCCAAATCATTGATATATTATAACTCATGTATTTGAATTTCATTTTCACTTTTTCAAAAGCTTGCTGAATGAAAATATTTAATTCATCCCAAATTGATAGAAACTTTTGTATTGGCTGGCATTAACTATAGCAAATGAAAGACTTATTTGATTGCTTTTCTTTACTTTTTTAAAAATATAAATTATTTGGAACATCAATTATTCAGAAGAAAAAAAGTTAAAATAAATTACTTTCACAAATTAAAACTTTCATCCAAGTCAGAGGTCATTAATCATAGCATTTTCTTGAGTTAAAAGTCTACCATTCACATTTAAATGAATTTCTTCGGAAATGCTGCGTTTATGCAACTATTACTTAGATGAGCGCAGCTGACACATAAGTTCCTTTGAAATAAGTGTAACATAAGAATATGATTTAATAACTAAGTCCTCTGCAAAGCATTCGTTATTCGTTTGTTGCTTTGTACTTCCTTCGTAATCGTTTAAGTCCACTAAGCTAAAATCCAAAAGAGAAACAAAGGCTTACTTAAGCATTTTTAAATAATAAACTAGATAAGAGATTGCTTTATGAGCTCGCATTTAAATCCTTCTACATTTTTCTTTATATTACATTCTCTTATATTTACTTGTTTCAGATGTCTTTCAGAAAAGAACATTTAAAAGAAAAATGCGAAACTAAATATCCTTCATTTTTAAAATTGCAGCAATCAATTCACTAAAATTTATTTTAACCATTATTTGCTAAAATAAGGTAAATTTAATTGAATTTTTACATGATTTATTATATAATAATATTACTTATTTATACAAGAATCCAAGTCTTATAGAAAACTAAAACTACCTATGCTAATTTTTTACAATTATTTAACTGGTTTACTTGCTGAATAGGACTCACATATAAATCAGAAAACAGATAAATATTACTTATTAACTGAATACCATTTTTCCTTGCCCATATCTTCATGGAATTATTTATTCAAACATTTTTATTGCTTTTACACATTCTCTTTTTTTTTTTGTAAGTAATACAACATTTAACTTCTTTTTCCTACCGTGTATTTTGAACAAAATATCCCATACAATTATCCCCCATGAAAGTTGTTTTCACATATTTGAAGCAGAAAAAAAAGGGAAGGTAAACTGTATGATACGAACTATACTGAAAAAAATCTCATTTTGAAGGGAAGTTATATTGTCATGTTATACATACATACACACACACACACATACATATATATATATATATATATTAAAATACAGAGAAATTGATTTCTAAATTCCTCAAAAGCTATTTTAATTCAACCAAATAGATGGACAACATACAAATGAAAACAATAGTTACAATTGTAGAAATAGTTAACTTTTTAATTAGAAATTAATAGAATAAATAGTAAGAAAAGCATTAGAATAATTTTAAGTACAAATCTGAATGTGTTTATGTGTTTATCTGTTTTCTCTTTATACAAATCCACACCATTGATCGTATCGGTACAACATTTTTAAGATGCTTCGCCAAATTGTGTAAGAAGCCGTAAGCATATTCCTATCATAATTTTTTTGTGATGTGTTTTTGGAACCCCTTCTCTCGCCATTTTTCACCATAATTCGTGTTTCCTGACTGAGGCAATAATTTTTTCCTAAACTTTTGTTGCTCAAAATATGCGCATTTGAATGAGTTTTTTTAAGCACAATTTGAATTTTTGGCTTAAAAATAATGAAAACGCATTACTTTTTGCTCCATATCAATTCAGTCTATATATATAAAAAAAACAGTATGTGGTTGTGCGAGTGTGTTTGTATGTGTGCTTTTGCTTATGTGTGTGCGGACGACATAGCTTAAAAACTGAAAGACTCAGAGAAACGAAATTTAGTACGTTGAAACTGGGTGGTTATGATGAGCATTTTGAAAAGACTTTTGTGAAATTTTTTTTGGATTCTTTTAAAATGTATTGTTAAAGTTCGCGAAATGACAGTAAGTGAGTGTGAGAGAATCTTGAAACTTAAACAATGTATATCTGAGAGCTAAGTGTTACTAAAAATGAAGAAAGTTAAAAACTGTTTGACAAGAAGGGTCGAAAATAGAGAATGATCGATAAGGAATTCTTAGGGCCATGGCTCCCATTCTTACTTAAGAAGATAAAACAGCTAAGTGGATACCGATAAGGTTGATATTGTCTTCCCTGCGCATAATTCTTTTGCATATTACATTACACGATGTCACAGTCTTCATCTTTTCTAGCTATCTATATTCAGGTAGTTTTTGAAGATTATTATGTTCACTTATTGCTTTGTTCTTTGTAGCTGATTGTAGTTACAGATAGTAGTTACTTTGTACATAATGTAGTTGATTGGAGATGGTTATACTTATATATTAGTATGTAATTGTTACACAATTGCGACTATGTTTCAAGATGATTATTTAATGATATCCTACTGAATTTCTTTCTTTTATACAATATTATCAAGTAAACGCTCTAAATTTTGTAACATCTGCGATATTGATACCCCATCTATTGTCCATTTAAGACCTCCCTACTTGTAAAGTCAACTAATTATTATTAGATTCCCTTTCCATTATATGACTATAGTCGAAAAGAATCATTAAATTACTCAGTAAAGTAAGGAATAAGACAGCTGAATCAAATTTATATATTTTTATTCAAGTATGAATACATTAAATATTAAAAGTAACGTTTTCTCTCTAAAGCTTCTTTGCCTAAATCAGTCTGTATTATCGTTTATAATTGTAATTTATTTTTTACCAGTAATCGATTGAGTAGATAAGCTCAGAGGAACGGTTCCATTCCTGAACCGCTCACCTATTTCTTAACATCTCTTTTATTGCTTCTTAGACTAAAATTGGCTGACTTAAACCTTTTTTCGATTCACTATCATCAAATAATTAACGTCCTATCTTTCTATTAAAGTTTATGTATGTATCATATCAAATCTATTCCTTAAACCTCTTATATTTCAATAAAATTTGCAGGCTGGACTTTTGAAAATGGTAGCACGCAAGGGCGCTGGATCGTGATTATTATAGTGGTTGAATCAATCTATAAGCGTTTGGAACGCATTTCTTATTATATTTATTTTGAATAAGTCAAATTTGTAACTACCTTTAGTTCATACATTAAACGTTAGTATTTACCAAGAGGCACTGTCATATCCTTTTTGAAATACCCTTTGACCACGTCGGTCCCATACGCACACGTACACATATGACCGAACACTTCACCGTAAGTAAAAAGGTGGTGATGTTTATCAACGCACTAGAGAGGAAATTTAGGATTTGCTCATTGGTGAGGCAGTCAACATACGAAGAAAATGTAACAATATATAAATGGGAAGCAGACAAATAAGCACTTTGTGCATGGAATATCTAAGGACAATGAACGAGCTAATGGACAAATTTATTGAGAAATCTTCACAGACAGACGAGGGTAGTCCAATAAGGCCTTAGAAACTCCAAGAGATGGTGCTTATAATTAGCATAGAAAATTGTTTGTTTATGGTAAGCATCATGGTTCACTAAACAGCTGTCTAAGTCTTGATTACTCTACTCGTATTTGTGATCATGAAGTCTTTCGTAAATCAAAATTTCTTCATAATAACTTTTCTGACCTTCATTGGAGAAGATTTACCTTAAGAAACTTATTGTTTTGAACGTTGCTTGATTTTCGTCTATGAATGATTTATAATTCATTGACGAAAAAAAGAATGATTTATCATTAACGAGGGCAACTCGACGCAAAATTATGTCGACAATTCGACGCGGCAGCAATCAATTCGACGCGGCAGCACACGAGAGGAAACAATCAATTTAATAAATTTTCGGAAACGTTGTCGTGCACAGTGTTGGATGTAGGCTCGCTTTAAAAATATTTTATTCTTGCTAGTTGGTTTGTTGAGTTTTTAAATTCACTTGCACGAAGAACGGGTTTTTCAATTGGTATTATATAAGAATGGTTTGCGCTATAATATTTTATAGCGATAAATGCTTTGAAATATTTCATCTTTTTTTTTATTTATGGTTTACGGATGCTCTTTCTTTTCTTGAAAGTAGTGAAAATCACAGTTAAGCCTGCATTTCCTTACAGGAAATAGATGATTTCATTGTTTTATTATTTCGGAATTCTATAAACCATTATTCCTATTGTATATAAGTTGCATTTTTCAGTTACATTGAAAAGAGTTATTCGATTCCGGAAGCGAGTTTTTAGAAATATAATAAACGATTGATCATTTTTGAAAGTTTTACTGTATCCTATAAACTTGATTCATGGGGGAAGGTAACAGTTTTTAGAATGCGAAATAAATTCATATGCTCATAATTTATTCTATTTTTTCAAAAATCTAGAATTAAGTTCATAAAATTTTTCTCTGAATTTTAATTATTGCGAAAATAATCTTAATTAATTCTACTTTCATGTTGAAGGTAATATATATATATTAGATAAATCATGATGTATGTGTACATGTTCTGGAATCGCCTGCGAATGAGCGTATTAAAAAGCGTATTGAGCGTATTTTTTACGCTTTCTAAGTAACAGAGTATATTAAATTGAATCAAAATTTAGGATTTATATATATGTAAGCGAAATGATTTCATTACTATGATTATCTTCGTGAATTTAACTAAGCTTTTTTCCTTGGGGAATTAGAATCTATTTCATAATCATTAGAAACGTGTTGTTGTTTCATGTCCTCCTGGTCCAAAAACCCTGGACCAGGTCCATGACACCATGTCGCTCTAACAATACCACAAGTCCATTTCCCCCTTCACTCCACAGTTGCCTCAGAGAGGCCCCAATACAGTCAATGATATGAGCAGGAGAAGTAGTTCGGGAACAAGGACAACATGAGTAAGTTTTTTCTTATCTATAAAATGTAGAAAATAATATAATGTAAAAAATTTGAATATTTCTTTTCTTAAAGATTAAATAAGTCAGAAAATGATGGATTATCCAAAGATAGCTATTCCAGTTACGATATAGAAAGAACATTATAGTAATTGTTTTTTTATGTGGCAGATTTAACACCACAGTGATGCGGATTATAATTTTCCTGAATTATTGAGCGTACAAAGAAAAACATATTTACAAACATAAGTATTATGTATGAGCAAATAATAAACAATAGCCCTGTTTACAATATTAAGTTATGTACTTGCCTTTTGGTACATCTTGCATAAATTTTACTGCATTTACAGCTTTAAAAATTTGTAGAGTACTAAAAAACATATCATTCTATACACGGAACTTAATAAAAATTTCAAAAATTAAATTTAGTAAAATTTAAAAAATTTTAAAATTTATGATTAAAATTTGCTATAATTTTTACACAAATATTTTACTATACCTAAAATTTAGGAGCATTTATTACAAGAAAATTAAGTTCACCCCGTAGAAAATAGATTCATTTCATAATGTGTAAGTTATAAACTTTATAGATAAAGTAGAATTTGAGAAAAGTATACCAGAATCCTAAAAAAACACATTTTGAGAAAAACTCAATTAAAGATATTTTTCACTATAATTTACAATATATTATTTTTTTAATGCAACCCAGCCCGGTATTATAATTACTGGGATACTTCTACATCATTTTATCAATTAATTATTTTGGAATTTCAAATTCTAGTTTATTTTGAATCAATTTGATTAACTAATTATGTTTACTTCATATTTATGTCATCGATATAATTCACATAATCTTCCGTACAAAATACAAAAGTTTTACGCGTGTACCTATAAATATTTTAACTTATATTTCTTCCACAAGAAACATTTATATTTTATAACGCATACAACATAAATATATTTGAAGAAAAGTGTATCTGAATCTTATCGTACCTCCATAAAAACTGATTTCGAGGAAACACGAATAATTATATTGTCCGCAATTTTTAAAATAATCCAGCACTATAATCTAACTGAATAGATAGCTCCAAATTATTTTGCTTTTGCTTTTGAATTTTGTTTTTAATTCTAGCTTCTTTAGAAGCTTTCTGAATTATTATTTCTGCTTCGCAAACTCTTTTATTGCCAATGTTTCATAATGCCTTTCTCATATAATAGCCAGGCTTTACTCCTATTTCTGCTAATACCTTCAACCTATTTTGAGCACCATCATTGAAGGATATTACCGCATCCATTACATCTATTTTAATTGTTATTATGCACATAGAGGTTGTTTTAAGTAAACGTTCCCATATACAATGGTTGAAACTTTCATTAGGGTTTTGAATTTTACCATGAATACACCTCTCTAACAATTACTTATCACTTAAAGATTTAAATATAGGCTTTATAGCAAGAAACACAGATTCAGGAAGTGAATGTTTATGTAAATAAGTCTTTCCCAACAATAAAGCTTTATTATACTCACACCATGTATCCAAGCTAGAAGGGCATAATCCATTCTGCGGGTTAGCATTTGTAGATAGTTTATGAAAATTTACTGACCTTACAGCTTTTACCATATCATATATGGGACGTCTTATGTTTCTAGGAATAGTCAAGCCATATTATCTCTGAAAAGAAAAATTTCTTTATGTATAAGCCTTCCGCTGCCAGTGATTCTTTTGCCGTGAGAAAACTTGCGAGATTTCATAGCATTTCTCAAAGCTCGCAATCTACCACGTGTCCAATGCATTCCAATTTTTTTTTTACCTCTACATCATCTCCGTAAAATTTTGCTTTCCATATTTTGTTGAAGTCTTTTGAATCACCATCTCCAAGGTAATTCACATATCTAACATTACTCAATCTTTCAGAACGCTGAAATATTTTTAAAAAACCATCCGATTCCATTCCCCCACTGAAACCTTCAATCTTTTTCTCGCACTTGTGGTCTTTATTACTTCTATTTTTACATTTGAAGCAGTATTTGCTAAGGCATTCGAAATCTAAGACTTTTCCAGTCTCTAGACATGTAGCAGATACTACTCCGTTCAAGAATGTGTGGCCACGCTTCTGCCAACTACCATCAAAAGCTGCTGTGATATCCCTGTTGCTGTTATTATTCTTTACAGTACCTTCTACAGCATTTCTCATTGATTCGCTGCTCAATTTTATCAGGCTACGCAAGGGTATATCATTATAACGTTCAAATTTTGCAGGAGGTGGAGGTAAATTCATAATAGCAAAAATGTCAAGCACTGTTACCGTTTTTTATACAGCGCACACAATAGGCCAATCTAATATTAAAGTCATCAATTCCATTTGTCATATCAGATGACATTGCGATAGTAGCTTGCCTGCAGTAAATGCACTGTAAAGCTAAATTCACACATAATCCTATGCGAGTGCCAGAATCTTCACTAATGACAAGTGAATCTATTTTATTACAAAATTTGCATTTAGCTATATTCTTTAATAATTGAGAAATAATATTAATCTGAATAATAATATTCACGATACTGCTCTCATCGAATTCAGCATCGTTTATAGTTATTGCAGCACTTTCAATTTTCTTTTTCGAAGTAGAGACATTATTAGTATTGGCATCGAATATTTCTTCAGCTTTTTGTTTTGGTATGAAATATCATCTACGTTTCCCAGACGATTTTGTGCGAGGCATAGTTTTAACAAACGACAAAAATCAAAAATTAAAAATATATATAAGTAAATGTACCGGTTGTGAAAATAAATTTTCAAAATGCAAACGAGATTATAAAGCAAAGCAGTGTACAGTAAAATGTAAACACAAGTTTTGATGAAGTGCAAATCACAGTAAACAGAACATGTTAAGGCGAAACTTAAAACTTTAAAGTTAATTTTAAAAATAGAAAAATGAACGCGTTTTAAAATCGTACCACAAAATCGTGCCACGCTCCATTTTAAAAAGGGGGGGGGGTCACGTTTGTTTACAATTTTAAAATTTAATTTTTTGAAGGTTCTATTTATCCAATTCTTATAAATGATACATCTTTGGAATCAGAAAAGCTCCATCTATTTTTTAAAATCAAAATTTAAAAATGCAAAATTTGAAGTATTTTGGTGTCTCAGTTATCATACATATCTCATGAATTATTTTGTTTCATTCAAGCTACTAAATTGCAACTATGAACATTAATTTAATTGAATATTTTTATAATGGTTAAAATACAACGCAAAATATTACAGAACAATGATAGTTTACCATTGTATGTTGCCTTGTGTTGAACAATGCCAAAACAAATTTCATACACGTTTGCTCATTCGTTGCCAAATACAGTTTGATTGGTGCACTTACGAGTTGTTATCGTCCTTTTGTACCGATAATGGGAGCCTGTGGAGACATTAGCCTAGTGCTCAAGGTCACTGGCGTTAGTTCGTCGAATTGTGGGTTTGAGTTCTGAAATGCTGTGTAACAGGGCTAATGTACTTTATAATTTTCTAGTACCAAGTCCTTTCGATAGCGTGATGTGGAAGGTTGAAGAGATAGGTCCCAGCTCTAGTGTCATCTTTGTCTCTTGACCAAGGTTCAAGACTACGAGGTCCGTTGCCAATAGTGTTCGTGGTGGTTCTAAGTGTAACATTAATAAGCAATGAATATATCAAAACAAACTGCATCTAATTAACTATAATTGATTTTTATATCTTGAATTTTATTTTATTATCAATAATCGCTAACTCATAATATTTGTTGTAATTATTATATTCAATTTTTCAACTAATTCGTTAAATACTTTAAGAACAAACTTAATGTAATAAATTTGCAAGAAAGATACAAACTATAAAATATTTCCTCTTCAAAAATTTGTTTCTTTTCTCTGTATTATCCATCACCATTAACGCTAAAATATTATTCGATAGAGTTTATTTAAAGCATCTCCTGTGAATACTTTAAAGTATCTGACTAGCCGTGATAACATTTTTTTAAAAATATTGCTCGAAATTTATCTTAACTCTTTTTTTTATTTATTTTAGATGAAAAACATAGCAGACAAAAAATTTTCTTCGATATATCTTTTTTTAAATGGACAAATTTAGGTTCAAATAAGGCATTTTTTTGTATATAAAGGTATATACTGTAAAATAAATTTTAGTACATTAAATAAAAATCCGACCAAGAATGACACAGTAGGACCTATGTTTCTAACTATTATAATTCAACAGATCTCATTTATCATTTAGTTATAGGGTCAAAGAGTTACAAAATATAAATTCTTTTAAAAATGTATTATTTATCACTGAAGAAAATCATAAAAAGATAAATATATTATTTTCTCTTAGCCATTAGTTCGAAAAATATAAGCTTTAATACCTAATACTAATGCAAAATTTTAGGCAATTATCTAAAGAACTTACGAGATATCATTGTTACAATAGTGTACTCACAAGGTACGAAAAAATATATGTTGGAGATAAATGCATTTAAAAATTAAAATTCAAAAGTTTAAAAAATTGTGTAATTCAAATGATTTAAAAACCCTCAATATCAAAAGAATAAGCCCTTTATGTAACACATTTTAATATTACATATATTTATCAAGTCATTATTTTTTTAGTTTTACATCTATTTTATGAGGGAGTTAAGACTGTTTTTGTAACCTCTAAATACGAAGTTTGTAGCCACATATTATACATGAAAGAAAAAGTCCAGAAAATTTTTATTGTATTAAATATCATAATTAATAATCTGTCATAATAAAACAATAATTTATTTTCTCTTATTGCTATAAGATTTAAGAAATGTATAATATTTGATATATTTTTGACACATTTCAATCACTAAACATGAATGAAAAAGTTTTATAAAACGTATGATTTATCGTAATAGAAAAAAGGTCAAAGAAATCATACTGTGACAGACTTTAAAAAATAATCCATACAAATATATAACAATTTTTTTGTCATCAGTAATACATTTTGTTTTGTAGACATAAGAAATGTCTTACAGAAGTTGAAATACGTTGCTTATCAAAATATTTACAAACTCGAGTACAAGATTTCCAGGAAGGAAATTCTTCGTATTTTGAAATACTGACAATAGACCATTATAACTTGCAATAAAATAAGTATTACAATCAATAATACACCTAAGTGATATATTTCAATTCCAATAAATATATCTTCATATAAAATATTTTATAAAACTTTATTTCAACTTTCATTGCATTTCTGTGTCTTACTGTGAAAATAACTTTTTTATAAATTTCAGTTCACATTTTCAAAAATGTGAGCTTTATCAAATTGAAAATTTTATTTGGCAGTCCAGGTCTACCTCGTTCAGTGGATATATCGTTGCATGTTCCTTTTAGAAACAATACAAACTTTCAGGACCTTCAGGAAACTGACAGTGTAGAAGATTTTTCTGGCCGGATACACTATAACAAAATGCAGCAAAATTACTTTTCTCCTTATGTCTTGAAGTTTACCGTCACTGCTTAGTGCAGCAATGTTATGATAGAATTGGGTTCTGTCCATCAAATTATCTATTAGTTTACCTTTGCCCCCTGACCTTTCTAGGTATTTTTGTTCAATTGAAGTAACCACCCACCTACATGTTTCTGTTAATTTCATCCAAGGCAAAATTTATGTTATCATGGGTATAGCGTTCAACTACTTTCGTTAGATTATTTTATTTTGAATGAGGAAATCAAGCTTCGACAGAAAAACTAAGCCAACGAAAGCACATAACTTAGATTCAATAAGCCTTAGATCCAAAACAATAAAATTATTTATGAAGTAAGAATTATTCAATTTATCTGTAGGAGAGAAATCTTTCAAAAAAAAGAACAATGATTGCGCTTTAAGGTCATATCTAAACATAATCCATTGTAGAATCTTCTATCAGTTCCAATATTTGAAGAAAAAAAAAAAAAACAGGGCTACAAACCATGGTAAAAAAAGAAATTAAGTTTGTCAGGCTCACAATTTCGTTACCTTGAAAATTGTTACCCTTGCTTTAAGAATAATTTTCCACCAGTTTACGGCTTAGTTTCAACCTTTTGGCACTAGTTAACTCAGTGTTAAAGATATCAGGTGTTCCAGCATTCTCTTTAATGGAAACACCAGCGGTGAAAAGATTTTCAAAAATTAAGGCTTCTTAAACATTTAAGTCTTGGTTTAGGCATAATTAACTAACTTTTTGACTTCAAAAAGGCAATTCTTTCAGCAATATATCAAAATAAGAAGTTAAATATGAAGCGAAAAAACAATAATGTGATTACTCATTAATGTCGTGCTGAGAAGCAACATGAGGATTTTGTTCGACGGACCTCGTAATTTTGATCCCCTCTCGAGTGACAGGGACGGCATTTGAGCTGACACCTCCCTCTCCAAAATTCACTACAAAGTCAACGGGAGGGGGGACTTTGGGCCCCGACAGATTTAACGTGCATCAGCTCCATCTACACGAAAGGGTCCTTAATGGCTTCAAGACTCATCAGGGCAAGTCACAAGGTGACTTGTGCTTCAGTGACTCGTCGAAACCCAACGCCGCGGGTCCGCGACTATAACCACTAGGCTACAGCGAATGCGAAAAAATAAATACGTAAGGGTATAAAAGAACAAAAAAAAGAGAGAAGTTATGCTATTTTTAATACATTTATTAACGAAACTTTTAAGATATATCCCAATGTCTCTATTTAAAGTTGTATTAGTAAATATTTTTCAAATAAATTCAATACAACTCCAAAAAAAAAGAGTAAACATTTACTAAAATACATATTCCTGCTTCAATATCTAGCCTCCAGTTCATTCTTGCTAATCTCGCTTCACACAAAAACTACTATAATTCCGCAAATAATAGGAATAGAAGTAAAAGCAATACATTTTTAAAAATTCAATTTTTGTCAAAACTGGCGATTTTATGTCAAGCAGATACCTTTATCAGACCCATTAAGGAAAGAATATAATAATATGAAATCGCATTTCTTCAGTCACGAGGAAATATCAGAATACATTTCGGTTGAAGAAAAGAAAGTTCTATTTTTAACATATGGACTAAGCGAAACAAGTTCGAGTACTTACTGCATCCTCTAGTAATTAACAAGTATTCTCCATCCTTCCCTTGAGATATTTGTCAAACTCTGGTATATAATTACAAACATTCTAACTGCTGTAATTTCGCCTTGTAAATAGAATTTTTGAAAAAAAATCAATGAAATTCCATAGAAATCTTCGATTAGTATAAGAGATATATCATCTAGTTTTTAAAATTCTTTCAAAGGGCTTTTGAGAAATGATAGTAACAGTTGTACAGAGATCTTAAAAATGTAGTGTTTAACTTAGCTGTAATTTGAGCTTTTCTATGTGTTTTGAAACAAAAGGAAGAGAATATTTCCGAAAGAACAGAAAGCAAATAAGTAATGTGAGGTTCTGAAGAGTACCATGGACACAGCAATGGATATCTATCATATTACAACCATGAAAGTATGTAATTTAGAATTTATAAATCATTCAAGTTAGTAAAAAGAACCATTACTATTTTGTTAAAAATAATTGTTAATTACGGATTCTTGTGCTTTTAAAAATAATGTTGATTATCAAGCGTGTTTTTAAAAGCACAATACATTTATATATAAAAAAAAATGTGCAATGTTATAGAGTGAAAGAAAATGACATGAAGATAAAATTTCATGAAAAAACTGAGAGAAGAAAAAAAAAATCTTTCTATTTTTTTAATGTAATAACACATATGAATATTCAATGAGACCCTATTTTTCCTCAATGGCATAAGAGACGGCTGTAATAGTTTTGTGTAGTTAATGAAATAACACAAAATAAATTTTTGAACTGTTCTTTCTAATCTGTGTAGGATAATCAATGTGGGAAGAATACAATTCCATATACTTCATAAAAATTACAACTTTACTGGAATAATTTATTTAAAACCTAATGTTACAGTTTTATTTAGGAGAATGTCTAACTTAAATTTCAAAAATATGGAACTCTTCTAATTAAGAAATGTGATTTTTTTTATTTCTTAAGTTAATAGAAATAGTTACCTTATGGTATCAAAATTTGAGTTATGATAAAGAAATAATTAGTATCCTTAGCCTTTCATACATTCAATATCCAATTCAATATTGTAAAATTATAACAGTTAATTTAAAATCTCTTTGTTAAAATACTCCATATAATTAAAATCCCGTCTTAAAATTTGTTTAAAACAGAGAGAGAGAGATAATTCATATAGGGAGTTCCAGAACTCTGCTCACAAACTGTTAGGGGGGGGGGAGAGCATCGATAGAAATCATAATCACATGGAAAATCATGGTCTGAAAAGGAATGGTAATTCTGTGCTCGATTTGTTAAGGTCGTAATCGGCGAATTCTCCATTGTAGACGTCGACTGAGTGCAATAGCATGAATCATTTCATAAACGCCGAATTAGCAAATATTCATGTTTGGTCTTCTATAACGGAAATGGACTCACTGCTGTAAAATAGTATCAAAAATATTTTTAAAGAAACGCTTACCAAATAATTGAGAACTTATTCTAGCAATCCATCTCTATTTTTAACCTTTCTTGCCATCTAATTTTTACAATTTTTCGAACTTTCAAATTCCTAAGCCACAGTTATACCTTTTTTTATGCATTATAACCACAGGTGGCTTAACCAAATCACCAACAGCAAGCTCATGTGCATCAGAACGTGTGTGAACACGAATTTTTCATAGTATCGATACAGAATACTAGGTGGCCACGATCAACTATAATAGGAGACGGTGTGTTGGATGCTGTGGACTAAAATCTGATTTCCAGTACACTAGGGTTTGACGCTGCAATAAAATCGTCTCGAACAATTATCATTGGAAACATTTAGCAATCTTTGGGCTGAAAATGTCACTCGCGTGTAAATACCAATAGGGGGAAATCTTAAACGACTCATGTAATTTGTTTAACTAATATGATACGCTTTTGGAGGAAGTGCAATGCTTTACACAGTTTCCTGTATTCTGTTCTTACTACTTCATGTCTCTTTATTACTTTAGGTTGACTTTCCCAACCATGTTTTCTTATGTGATTATGATTCGCAATGATGTTCTTTACTTCTTCGATTTTGTATCTGAATTTCCGGGACACACTGTATAACAGTAATTTATATAACAAGTTTAGTGTCTCAATCGTTTAAATAAGTGCTTCAAATGCAAATGAAAACTGCATTTTAAAATGTACGCAAAAAAAAATACTCTTATACGTGCTGCTATCATTTATAACACTATGGATTAAAAAAATCAAGCATTTGATATTCCAGTTCTATAAATATAAGAACTCCAAAATTTTAAGAACCTTACTGATATTTAAAATGGTCTTAGTAGAAGAATGGATATCGTCATAAATTCATGGTAAGCAGTATTTTAGTCAGGTCGTACGTTTTTGACGTGAGACCATGAAACTTCATCGTGTAACTAGGTTGATACCCGTTAAATCTGTCGAGTCTCAAAGTCTTCACGCTGGTGTGGTGAGAAAGGTAGGAGACTACACTGCCAATTCAGATGTCCTCCTCATAGTTTCAAATTAAGCGGCCCGTCGTCAGTCACTTTTGTCTTGCTTCAAAAGACAATTGAATAAAGATTCGATAAATCTGTTGGCTGTAGATGGTTAATAATTGAAATCAGCTTTCTAATAATAGATATCAAGGGAAGAAACACCCATTATTCCATATCACAGTATTTTATAGAATGGTACCTCAGATGAAATTTTTTGAAAGAAAGAAATATATGTATTTGTTTTTCCAAAGCGTACTCGCTTGATCTATGTAAGAAGTTTAATTTAATGAAACGAAAGTGTTCAGTGTTATTTTTATTCTTAGTAAAATATTTAGATTTGTATCTGGAGTTCATGCTTTAATTTTCCTTGTAACTGTGATTGTTAAATTCTGAAGCTAATGATTTATTTTCTGTAATGTAAACAATATCATATTTTCATTACCCTGTATAAATAAAGGGGTGGTTTTACTCTTTATTTGATATTTTCAAAAGTAGCATTGCAATATGGGTGCATTTCAGGGGTGATTTCTATAGATCGCATATTATAACAAGTCACAAGTATATGTACCAAATGTTTGATACTTTTACAGGTACTATATTTTGCAGTATCACTTAAATTGAATTTCTGCAAAAGCCTGGAAGTTGTGATCATTTTTGCTTAACATTTCCTCTCTTATGTATTTTGTCCAATTAGATATTTTGTCTATAATAGGGACGTTCCTTAAGAATTTCAAATATTTACTATACAGTTACTATATATTGAAATATTACTTATAATATTTCAAATAAAAGTTCTCTCTAATTCTTTACATTCTGTCATTAAAATTATTGCTACTAATATCTTCTGGGACAATCCAGTCGATGCATACATTGGACTCAGTAACCGAATTTGTGAGATTGTTCACCTCTTCATTCCAAAATTTTTTTGATTGCTCTGGAATCCAAGCAGAATTGTTTGATTATGAAAATTGACTGTATTAAAGCATTATTGACAATCTATGAATGACTTTGGGAATTTAATATTATAATTTTTATGTGCAGGTAACACCTGAGAGGTTTCGGACAAAATTAATAGATTTGTGTTAAATCGTCTAAAGCAGGGCATATGGCTAGTGCTTATGCTGTAAGTATAGAACTAATATGATTTACTCTATAGGAAAAAGAGACGTTTTTCGAAATACGAACTATTGGTATTGAATTTTGATTTTTTGATGCATTCGTTGTTAGAATTTAAAAATCTCCGAAAAGATCGTTTATTTTTTTTACCATACATTCCTCTTATTATATGAGTTGATAAATTTTTATTTAGAAATACAAATTCATCTGTATGAATCTCACATGTTAAGATCCTGTGAAATACTTCAATCTGAGAATTGACATAATTTGTTTGTATTAATGTTCAAAATGTGAAAAATATTTTGGATGTTATATTTGTTCCCTTCAAGAATTTTCAAATTTATCAATTAGATCTATTGAAGCTATAAAGATACATAAAAGAAAAGCTACCACTTATTTGCCAACCATCTTATTTTTTTTTGAGAGAGAATTTATTATTTAGTTTTAAGAGATAATATTTTGTGTCCATTGAAGAAGAACCAATGTATACCTGAGAAATTTTGTTCGTATTATATTAAAAGATTTGAGCTGGCTATCAGACGAATTATTTATGATATGAGAAGTGTAATAAAAATACGGCATATACTATTGTTAGTTAATGTAATTAAATCTTCTACTTTTGGACCATAGTGTTTATATGTTATATCCTTAAGGGCATTCACTTTTTAAAGCTTTATTTTTCATTTGATTTCTTACAGAAATATTTTGATTCCATTTAGAAAAATATACTCCTAAATATTGAATGGAGGATTGCCCCTAAAGAGGGTATCCAGCCAACATATTATTAGAATATGTTTGAATTATTTTATTTTTAAGTCCTGCTATTGTACTCTTGTCACAGGGCTCAGGGTAATTTTCCAGTTTTCGCACCATTTTGTAACCTTTCCAGAGTATTTTAATTTTTTATGGGTAACATCACAGAAATAATGTGAGCAATAATTAAAAATGTAATCAATGTATATTGAGAGCACTCGTTCCTGTTTCTAATGTTTCAAAGAATTTGTACATGTAAGTTGTTAACAATATGACGAAAGAAAACACTTCCCTGAGTAATCCCTTCAAAATTGTCTTTTTCGATGAAAAACAACTTCTCCATCGGATTTTAAATTATCTGTGTATTGTGTAATAAAAGTGCTATTTCTCCTGTAAGATGAAGATGTTTATAAATAAAGCTATTTAAATACACTGATCAAAAGCACTCTTGATGACTAAGCTAATTCCCACGAAACATTTCTTTTGCTGTTAAGCGTCTTTTATTGATCTGTGAATAAGATATGTAGCAGTTCTACAATCTTTAAATTGAACAAATTCATATTTGAATATAGTTTTAATTCTATTGTCAGAAAGTAAGAGATAAGCCTTGCTAAAATTCATTCAAATATATTAGAGAAAACTGAAGTAAAAAATATTCGTCTATATATGAGGTTATTTCAAATTTAATAAATAAAAACTGAAAATAATTATAACAAAAGGTAAGTTGACTGTTATTCAAATTGATGAGGAAAGTCGCCGAAATCTGCTCTGCTCTTGGAGTTGTGTTTAGATGCAGTATTATTGGATGAATAAAAAAAACTAAGCAAATATATTGGGATGAGTTTAAGTTCTGAGATATATCTATTAATTTGAAGAATATTTCAATTTGATACTGCATTTTAATGAGTAAAAATTTCCATCGGGAAATGTTATAGAAGGTTATTGAATTAGAAGTATTGTTACATATTGTGTTCCAATATATTCTCTTTGCATTTTTAATGTGAAATCTAAGTTTGTTAGAACACTGCTTATATTTATTTCACAGTTGAGGGGAAATATCCTGAATGGCCTATTTTCGGAAGAACTTTTTGAATTTGAAGAAATTATTACAAGTTCTGTTCCACCATAGTAGGAATGATCTGTTTGATAATCGAATTTCAAGAGTATTATTTTTAATTATTTTAGAAACTGATTCAGTGAGTTTTATTTTGTCATCCTCTTGATTATTCAGTTTAAGGTTCTGAGATATATATGTCTGTTTTATTACTTCTTGCCAATCTACTAGTCTTATAAATTCCTTATCCTACCTGAGTAATGAGAACTCTGAACGATAGGGTAATGATCGCTCGCCCAAATGATCAGTCTAAAACATAACTATTAGTGTTGTCTTAATAGGTTGATAAACATATTGTAAAATCTGCTATAAAAGCCTTACCGGTTGTACTTCTATGCGTAGTAAGAATGGTATTGATGATAATAAACTTTGAATACGTTAACCAATCAACAAAATCATTGCAATATTTAGAAGAATTATTCGGTTTCCACATTTCATAATGCAAGTTAAAGTCCCCAAAATGAAGGCTACAACTGTTAATGTTATGAAAAAAGGTTTAATAATGAGATGTTTAGTCCTCTCAGGGAGAGTAGATATACTAGTTAGTTAGAAATAAATATTAGTAAATTTTTATTTTAATTTAAAATATTTGTAGATCTTGTATTTACTCTATATGTGTTGGAACTTTTCCGGTGAAGATATTATTTGGTACTACTGTTAAAGTATTCCTCGGGTCTATGCATTCTGTCTAATCAAAAAATAAATTTGTATGGTAAATTGTATCTGTCCTCTTCTTTTAAGAAAGTTTCCTGAGATTGCCAATATTCTGCTTATGAAAAGGGGGAGAGGGTAGTACTTAACCAATTGAATTTGTTTTTAAGCCTTTAAAGTTCCACTGCAAAAAGTTCCAAAATGAAAAAGAAAAAAAAGGAAAATTTTATATCTCATGATTTACATCTTTCCCTTAAGGATATATTAAATGCTTTATTACTAAAATAAATAAAGGGAAATTGGTTACAAGCACTTTTTTTAATCATTTTAGGTTCTGCTTTTTTTTTCTACTTAGGGATGTAGTATGAGACCTAATTATAACATATTGCATAGTTAAATGTGTGAGCATTGTTCCTATTGGCTTTTCAAAAAAAACTTCATGGAAATGCTATTTGTTTTCTCAATACAGTTTAAAAAGAAGTTAATTTTTTTTTTCAAATTTTTCATCTTATAGTTCCTGCGTATTATTAACCTGTAATGATATTTTAATATTGCTGAATAGTTTTCAGTAACAGTATTTCACAATCATTGTTTCACTTCCAGTAGTGTTGTTTCCTGCTTTATAATTCCAGTATTTGCTTTTTATTATATCTAGGACATTGTGGAGAGTAAGGTGGGTGATTTCCTTTTACAATTGATGCAAATATTATCTGTTGCACATTCACCTCAATGGGATGCGCTACAGTTTACAAAATAACATGCTGACAAAATCGAGATTGATGTCGATAACTGAAACATTTAGTACATTGCCTAGGCTTATCAATGGAAATTTGAATTTTGTGATTGGACCGGAGTTAAATGTCTTCTGGGAATAATATTCCCAGTATGGTAATTAACAAAGGCGATATTTCCAGACTTTGTCCTAGATCTGACGAAACGACAGATCTCTACTATGTCTATATTATTTATATCTTGTTATTCAGTTGCTATATCTTCCAGCGATGCTTCAATATTCCAATGTGAAGGGATCTGGAAGTTAATTCCGCCCCATATCATATTAGCCTTAACTGGGACATTTGATAAGTTTCCTACTTATTAAGACTTGATCTGCACACACAGGGTCCGAGGTAGATAATTTTATCTTACCATTTTTTGTAAAAAGTATATTTAGGATGTGCTCATGTCATCAAGTTTTGCTTTTAATTTTAGTGTAATAATAGGTAATTTAGTAATAATAGGACTTTAGCTTTTGGAATAAGAAAATGCTTTTGATTATGCTCTAAAAATATTTATCTTCGCTATTTTTCTTTGTTCTTCTCATGTAATAAGTTCTTCATCACTCAATGATATTTTAAAATATTATTTCACGTCTCCATCATGGTCTCTATTGGGGACAACAACTGTTAGTCTGTATTTCAAACCACTATCTACGAAAGAATTAACATGGGTCTATCCGCTTATTAAAAGAAAATACTTCGATTTTACCGGGAATTGTTTGCATAATAAAAGTGAATGAACCACTTTTATAAAAGGAATATAATTGAAGGTAAAGAGCGTAATTTTCAAATTACGATTTTAAATAGTTTCGAGGAGCATCACAGATTCTTTTATCTTCATTTATGATTTTTCTCTTTACTATTGGAAGCCTTTATAATATTTAGTTGTTTAATTATTTCCGTTGTTAATCTTAACTTTAATTTGTTAAAAAAATTTACTTTAATCAATTTTTTATAATTTTTTTTGTTAAATTGGATTTAAAAGTATCACATTGCTTGTATTATTGTAGGGTACAAGTATTAGCAACTTTTTTATTTTACCGTTTTTAAAATTCTATTATTGAAATCTGTTTTATATTTTGTTTTCAATTTAATCTTTAATTTTTCAGTTTTTTTTTTATTTTATTTTTGCTTCTTTTTCAATTAAATTTGTACAATTTCTCTTTCTTATACCTTTAATATTTTTATTACACATCATTATTCTTGTATATATATATATATTTAAAGAGAGAGACAGAGAGAGAGAGAAAAATTTTTTTAAATATAATTTAAGGAATATAATTTACTGAGTTAAACATTTTTAATATTATCTACTTATTCATAGTTTCAAACGGAAACTGTTATAACTAAGAAATTAAATCCGAAATTGTATTTTTAAAATATATAAGATTTTAAAAAGCCAATAAAAAGTTTACTGTTAAACATCTTGAATCAAAATAATTATTACAAGAATTGAATTTGTGAATCAGATAGTTATAACACAGTATAATTTAACTACTGATATATATATATATATATATATGTAATGATTTAACTTTTAATTCAATAATTACCCTAAATAATAACTTAACTTTCTATTCTATCTCATTCCCTAATACAAAAGTAAAGAGTTCATTCTTATTTCCTGATCCCCTTCCAAAGTATCCTATAATTTATTACATCACGCGCTCTTGAAAAGGATTAATTCTGCTTAAACTAATTATAAATCTGTCAAAAACAATCCCTTTTTAATTCCCTATCTATTATATTCCCCTGGAATCCCCTTATTCATACCACGTGCTTCTGACGTTTGATGGGAATTTTCCCTAGTATATAACCAAAAACACAACGAAAAACGTTCTCTCTTTCATACTGCTCTTACTCTTATGCTATTCTCACCCTAACTTGGTGTTTAATGATGTAACCAACTACCTAATGAAAATAGTCTCTCTCTCTCAGCTTAAAATAAAAGTGAAAATTCAATTCACTTCGACTGTTATTTGATATTATGTTACATTACATTACATATATATATATATATATATATATATATATGTGTGTGTGTGTGTGTGTGTGTGTGTGTTATATATATAGATAGATATAGATATAACGTGTATTATGTTATAAAAATAACTTATTAAGTACTAACTTAGTATATATAAAGATTTTACAAAATTGTAACTTTAGCACTGAAATAGTTTTTAAATTGACACTTTAAAACGTGTTTGAGTCGAATAATTATCGAAAGCTTTTAAATTAAGAATTCCAGCTTCGAGCTTAAGTTTCAAACTTCAAAAGCCTTATTATCAAATAGAGTGAAAAGGTTATTTAAAAGGCTTCAAAGGTGTAAAAGTGTCTACTTCGATTCTCAGTTAGGATTGTGCTGAACATAGACGTGTAATTTATTGAGAAATAGTTACAAAGTAGCAAGCATTCAAGATAAGCTTTTATGAGACTATTTAACTGCTACATTGAATTCTTCAATCTTAAAACGATTATTTTGGATCTTGAGTTGAAAGTATAATGTTCAATTCCATTTTATTGAATATGAAATACAATTAAACTGCTAATATATAATAAATTCAGAAAAAAATAAGGAATATAAAACGTATTATTTTCTGAATAATGGAAGGAAACTTTTATCTTCTTATTAATTAATTATACTGCTCGTCTAAAAATGACTTAATAGATCGTAGTTTACTTTTTACTTATATCCTTCGATTTAAAGACAATTTGCCAAAAAGGTACGTTATTCAATATCTTCAAATTAGTGAAACAAGTTAAAATTACATATTGAACATCATTCGCGAGCATTTTAAGTTAATTTGCAAAATCTATATCAATTAATAATTAATTAAGGATCTGTTTTCATAAAAATTAAGTTCTTAGTTGAAATAAACATAAATTAAAATTTTTCACGCAAAGCATTGGGAAATCGTAAAACTCAGGATACTTCTTGGAGGAGATCGTGAGGAATATAGATTTTTGTTTCATTGGAAAAAAAATTCATTCCATCCACGTTTTGATTAACGCTTAACTCCTGATTATATCTGCTTTTCTGTATTGATAGTATAGTTTGAAAATTTAATGTAATTAAATTTAATTTAACCATTAAATATGTTTTCATGATACACAGCCATCTTCGTAGAGAGAGATAACCAAAATAATTAATAAGAAAATATTTGCACAAACTACACATTTCCATAGCAGATTGTATTATATTCATATTGTTATTTTATTGTATGCATGATTTTTTTTCAAATAACCTACCTCATCACGATAAACGGATATTCAAGAACAGTATGCACATTAAGGTCCCTTTTTAGAGTTATTCATCATCAAAAACATTATGGAAAATAATTTATTTTGTAAATTAATAACATATGCAATTAGCATAATTAAATAAGCTATGCAATAGAATTATGAAATTTGTAAGCATCTGAAAATTAACAGATATTTCTCAGCAGCAGAAGTGCGGAGTCGTAATGTGTAGAACTGAAAAAAAACTAAATCAAACAAAAAAATGAAACATTGATTTATATTTAACATTTCCAAAAGCTTAAACAATTTCGTTACTTAGAAACTGGAAAGAAAACATTGTATTCAGTACACAAAAATGTAAAAATTGGGTCAGTGAAGGTAATGGATTTTTATGAACATGTGGAGAGAAACATAACAATTCAGAAAGCATTACTGTTTGAATCGTCAATAAATAGAGGTGATTACATCTTTAATGGTGTCTTGTTTTAATGCTTCTGAAAAAATAAATGAATTTATGAATAGAAAATAAGGAAACGTAAATATTTCCTCTTCTTTTTTATTTTTTTGCTTTATGTTTTAATTTTGTGATGATTTTTATTTGTATAGTATCAAATCCTTAAAAATAAATGTAATTAAATAAATATTTACAAATCTTTTCTCGCACAGATACGAAAATAATGCAGATTAGTATGGAATACCCTGTTATTAATATAATGTATCGTGATACTTTCGTGTCGTATAACGAATAACATGGAGGTACAAAATAGTTAAAATTAACAAAAATTACATACACAGGTATGCAAAACTTGAGCAACAATGTAAATTTTAAGAAGACAGCCATGAAATTGCAGAAAAAGGCTTATTGCGATAAATATTATGAACACCTATTTCAGTAGAAAGTTCATACGTATACAAATGTCAGAAACAAAACGTCATAGGCCACGTGAATGTACGCAAAATACCTCAAGACTACAATAAAAGGAAGAACGGAGTCTCCATTAAAGACATTCGCTGAGAGTACAAGTGAATTCTTTCTTGAAATATGGGTAGAAGAAGACTATGGCTAGACTTCACACATAGAAGAATAATCGGAAAGCTAGAGGAGGGGCGTGGTTTAACCAGTGTAGCAGAAGAGCTCGGAATCAACATAAGTGTTGTTTCGGGCACTTGGAAAGCCTTCCAAACCAAAGGTACATCTATTAGAAAGATTGGTGGTGGCCGTCATAGGAAAATAACAGTAGTAGATGTCCGATGCATCGTCCTGCAGGTTAAGAAAGCCCGACACCAGTCAGCAAGCACCATTGCTTAGCAAGTGTTTACAGCAACAGGGCGACAAGTGTCGCGGTTTACTGCGGCCAGACGCCTCACGAAGGTGGCCAATTCACCCGTTGTCCTGAAAAATGCATTCCATTGAAAGTTACCCATCTGCGGCACCGTTTAGATTGGTGTAAGGAGCACAAAAACTGGACAACTCATCAATGGAGTCATGTCCTCTTTACGTTTGAGAGTCGTTTAAGTGACACTAGCGATTCTTAACACCAGTTGATATGTAGAGAAGTCGGGACATAGTTTCATCCCAGTAATATCACGGAAAGACACTGTTCGGTGGTACTGGAGTTGTCATCTGGGGAGGTATTATGCTGAACAGGCGAAATGAACTCGTTTTCGACAGATGTTCCGTAACCAGAGAATGCTATTGTAAGGAGGTGATTCTTCCCCATGTGCGTCTGTTAGGTACTATTGGGTCAAACTTCATTTTTATGGATGACAATGCACTGTGTGGCGTAGTGGCAAAATATACGAGGCATCAATTATTTAAAAAATAATTTATTAACAATCTTCATGACCACCATTCAACTAAAGAGCTCTGCTCTCGCCAAAGACAACGTGTCAACTGCGAACCTGTCTGGTGTCTGGCGGGCAGTGTAACGGTTTCCGCTGTTGCAAGCGGAAATGACATCATTCAAGGGGAGTATATCATTTCCAAGAATACAGAAATAAACAACAAAATATGTTTACAAGTTATGACGTCACAACTGCCACACCGGACTTCTGATGTTCAGAAGCCTCTGGAAAGTGAAGATATCACTCGAATGGATTAGCCAGCTTTCTCCCCTGATTTAAATCCCATTAGACATGTGTAGGATACTTTTGGGAGACGCCTTGCAGCTCTATTACATCCTCCGGGAAACTCCTAATAACATAAAGAGATTCTGAAGGAGGAATGGGCATCTAACCTCAAGAACTGTTGGACAATCTAGTGTTGAGTGTGGAAAGACGGTGCGAAGCAACTATTGCAGTAAGGGGAGGGCATATACCATACTAAAGAAGATCTGCTTGTTGCTCTTCCTCTTGAAAAAACAACAAGTGAATTGTTACTCATACAATTGATTAACCATATTTAATTCCGAATTTAATAAAATGGCTAGGGTTAGGTCTTTGCCATCACTCCATAAATGTTTCACAAATATTTAGTCAAACGCTTCATAATTTCCATAATTTATCATTTATTTCAACAGAAAATTACTTAATATCACATATACTAAAAAGTAAATCAAAATTTATATGAATCAAAGAACGTGTAGGAAGAAATACCTGATATTATCGGCTCTGAAGTTCGGAGTTAAATAAAGATTAAAGAAGCAATAAAGTCAAAATAACATTCAATTAATTTTCAGATATTGATAATCAGGGCAAAATGCATCAAAACTGTGGATTAGACAGAAAAGAGGAATATTAATGAGAGAAGAATGAGGTGGGTTTTAGTTCACGTGAGAGAGAAGTCAATCATAAGGTTTACAGGAAATGTGTAATTTTCACTATGACATGAACTTCCACTTCCGTTTCGTTAAATGCCACCTTTACTGTTCTCAAGATATTTCTAATAGTCATCGTTTCAGATTCCCCTCGGTTGCATGATTTCATCACCTGTATTTCCCTACATGAATCATTCTAGAGAGTTTGCAAGGCATCCAGAGTTTGGAGTAAATTAATAGTCTAAAGATATAATTATGCATTGGGTCAGGGATATGTAATTTAATAAATCTGTAGAGAAAGTATGATTTTATGCAATATTGTAAAATAAAAATTTTTAATGGCTTAGGTTAAATTCTAAAATTATTACAATTAAAATGTTGAAACATTATTTTAACATCAAACATTTCATTTGAAATTAAATGAAAAACAAAACGAAGATTCTTCATTTCCATTATTCCACTATCAATTCAATATTAATCAAATAAAAAATTGCTCTAATCTTAACAGAAATCGAGAGAGAAAGAGATGATTCATAAATATTAAATTGTTTTTATTGCTGGTTAGGAAACGAAATATTTTTATTGAATGAATTAAGATAAACATATAATAATATCCTGGTCTACAAATATACGGTACAACCAGTTTTTTGACTCCAACCATTAAAAGAACGGAAGTAAAAGGAAAAATTATGTTTTATACATATAACATGTAATAAAAATTAATTCAATAAACACTTATGAAACAATTATATCCAACTTTTTTTAAAAAAATTGACCATTTTGTTGTAATTGGAAGATACTGTAAATAACTACTTTTGCAAAATGTGTAGAACTATTTTATGCTTTTTGATTTTATTTTTATTTGCACTAAAATGTTGTTAGCTATGCTCAATTGATGTCTTTTGTCCGCATTGTTAAGATAGCAATCGATAGGATACATAAAAATAGGGTTTTCACAAAGCAATGGTGCTGGACTTCTTTATGTGTCTTGTATTGAGGTTCTATGATTCCAGAAACACACACACAATTTAGATTCAAAACGTCAATATCAAAAATACCTTTTCCATACCGCCCAAACAGCCAAGGTACCCAAGAAGTTATATTTTCGAGGTCATAGATGGTATTGTTTCCGTCCAATTGTGGTTTCGAGTACTGATGCTACTAAAGGTCATACTTTGAAGGGTTTTGATACATGTGAAATGTGCCGAGGCTTAATGTTTTCATGTTGGAATGACATGTAAGTTTGGAGAGCGTTACAAGGTAACGAACTCTCGAATTGTTCCTAAGAGTACAACGTTAATGAAACAATCTATCAATAAATTTCGACCACCTTCGGGTTGCAACCACCTCCGCAAGCTCACTGTTTTAGCTCTTTCGGTCCAAAGAGGGAAGAACCTCACAATTCCTTAAATTCATTTCAGTTCATTATGCCGCAACACGGTCGATAATATTTACTACTATTGTTGCGGGCATACCGAGACTTCACCGAAATCAATGCCGGCTTTTAACTTCCGTTATCAACATTTAAAATGTAAAAGGTTTTGAAAATTAATTATGTGAATTATATAAACATATCTCTGAGTCCCTGACTCAACAGAACGTAGTTTAACTCAAGGAAACTCTGCTTTTTTAGAAGAAACAGCACATCAGCATTTCTTTTAACGCATTATTCATCAACCTCACTGCTTTTGTATATGAATGCATTGAGTATTAAGATTTAGAGTGAATTGGCAATAAGGTCAATAATTCGAGGGAAAAAAACCAACGTTTTTATATGATGGCAAAGTGTATTAAAAAGTTATTGAATTAGCTAAAACTTGTCGCAAATGTCTAAATATTGTATTGTTAGGCAAGTAAGAACGATTCCCAAAGTTTCAGAGTTCTTGCTTGATAAGAAGTTCGTTAAATTAACGATAGAAAATTTGATGACACACTGATACACACACAGATAGTTACAAACCAAGTGATATATGAAACTAACTAAGATTAATTAATTCATCCGGAAAACTAAATGGTTGGAATGCAGTTTAGCCCAACCACCTTGGTGACAGGAGTTATTTTGTGGTATTTTGCCAAATGTAGCTATCCTGGTCCACTAAGCGGACTTAACGTTCAGCCAAGAAAATCGCCAAGTTCGGCAATTTTTGAAACCGTGCCAAGTGGTTGGGCTAAGCTACATTATTAAAAAAATTATTGAAATATTAGTTAAAACTTGTCGCAAACGTCTAAATATTGCACCTTTAGGCGAATAAGAACGATTCCCAAGGTTTCAGAGCTCTAGCTTGAAGGGAAGTTGGTTAAATTAACGATAGAAAATTTGATGACTTACTGACACACACATACCAAGTGAAATACATAAAAACGTTGTAAAAAGATTCTGATACCAATACACTATAAGTAGGAGTGGGCAAATTTCTTAAATTAAAACAAATATGATATTTTTTCACATAATTTTGAAATTTACTTTTTAATCAAACAGTAACTTATAGCAAAAAAAAAGTAATTATTTATTTTAGTTATGTGAGTTTGAGTTATGTGAAATACAATAAGAAAACTGTTTAAAACGCAATGCCCAAAATTTCGAGTTTTTAAAGTTCACTTATTATAAAACGAGTCACAAAATCCTGGAAATACCTTGACGCTTGGAGGCCCATGTGCTTAACTTGATTTTATGTTAATATAATACAACTGATTATTTATATTTATATTTATACGGTATAATAAGAATCACAGTAAAATTTTGCTCTAAAATATGATTAAATTTTGTAGAAATGCGAAGCGTTTGAGACTAAACACAGAAAATAAGTTGCTTTTCTAGAAAATTAAACATCAGCCTTTGGTTTAAGCCATCATTTTGAATAAAAATAGCTTTTAGAGTTATTTCAAAGTTAAAACAAGAGTAAAAACAGTTTATGTAAGAGGAAAAGTTCAAATAGTATATGTTTTAGTCATCATGCTTCAAAATTACAAAAGTGTTTCTAACTTCATTTTAGTTAGAAAAACTATTTTCGTAACTGAGATCTAAGTCATGAAAGATAAAAAAAAATATTTTCTCACATTTCTTTTTAATCTTTGGAACTCTTTTAAAGAGAGTAAACGATGTTTTTATCGCAATTTTCATCTTGATATGATAAGAGCAAGTTCCACCACTTTTCAATAAACCTATGCAGTTGGCAAAAGCATTGGTAAAGCTTTACCTGCGGGGTATAGTTTCAGAAAATATGCATATAAAAAGTTAGGGGTAAAGAACATGGTTCCGAGGTATCTCTCAAGTGAGATATTCATGAAAATTGTATTTATCTACGTAGTTTATGTAGTTTTAATGTTAGAAAAATATTCCAGATGTAAATACAGGTGTTAAAACAGGCAGATGTTAAATAGATTTGAAAATTTACTGCATTCAGATATGTTAGGGAACTCTTCCTATAATGTATTTTAAGCTTCAAAAATTATTTTAATTCAAATCCATTAGGTATAAATTTTAAGTTAATATAAGAACAATGATAAAAAAATCCTTTTGAAATATCACAGTAGCAATAAATGAATGATGCGATTTAATCGCTTTTAATGCGCTCAAAATATACATACCGTTGAGTATTTTTCTACAAAAATAATTTAAGGATTCCTTGACATTTTAATGGGAAATAAGAAGGGATTTATTCTTATAAGTAATATATAAAATATACTGTATAGAAAAAAAATATACTGTATTAACTGAATAAATTACAAAATTATTACACTTGAATTTCAAGGGTTACACATAATAAGAATAAGAATGTGAATACTAATTATCAATCAAAATGCTCTTAAAATTAGCTTTATTTTGAAAAAGTGACACAAAACTGTCTATATTTTTTCATATATTTAAATTAATACTGTAAAAATTTATAGAATTTATGACCATTACTTGTAATTATGTAATAAAACTATTCTTAAGAATGTTGACATATTCCACTAAAGAAGTAAAATTAAAGTTAAAGAAATTTATTTTTACAAAAAAAATCGTAATATATTATTTTTAACTATTAAAAATATACAATAGGAAGGTAATATTTTTGTATGCATAAAAATATAAAACAAGGGAAGAAGTAAAACAATACAAAATCCAATAAGTAAGTACCACAAAATTTAATAAATCTAAACAAAAGGTGAAACTATACTTATGAAATAATATTAATCAAATTTTGAAGAAAAAAAAATGTAGATAATTGGAAATAAAATGAAATCAAACTTTAGTTGGTGCATCTGGCTAAAGTCAGATTTAATGTTGATTAAGCAATGTTTTAATGGTACCAAACTTTCCTTAACAGAAATAGAAAATGTTTCGAATGAATATGGTAATGCCATCAATTCAAAATAAAAAAAAAGGTCAAAAAAAAAAATTAAGTAAGAAAAATATTTGTAAACTGAGAATGATATTCTTTACACTACATATATCATGAAAAAATATACTGTCTATTGTACATAAAATATTTGATCGGATAGAGTTTATGTGTCCAGTAACTATGCTGCCTGAACTATTACCACAAGAATGTGGAAATCTTGAGGTATTCTGGACTGCGGAGTTGCTTCGATATTGTTTAACGATTTAATAAATGGCTTAAGCAACTAAATGAATTAAGAAAAGTCGTAATACCCAGATGTTTGCTACCTTATTTATAGTCTTCAAGTGTTATTGCCTTTCATGTGTTTTGTGATACTAGTAAATTTGCCTATGCTATTTTAATGAAATGACTTGCCGGTTAGTACAAACTGGAAGTAGACCTGTAGAACCCATAAGACCTATGACAGTTCCTCGCTTGGAACTTATAGCCTGTAATACAGGTGTTTGAATAGCACATTAAATTAAGAAAGAGTTAGGAATAAAATCTTAAAAACGTACTTTTGGTCTGATTCCAGTAATACGTTATTTTCGATTAAGAAATAAGGTAAATGAATACTGTTGTCGGAAACCGCTTACACAAAATTCAATCACTATGTGACCCCAAAAATTGGAACTTTCTTCCAGGTAATATGTGAACCCAGCGGACTTACTATCTCGCGGTGTAGTACCAACAAATATGTTAATGCCAAGTGGAGGGAAGGTACCCAGTGGCTAATAACTCCCATTTAAAAATGGTCGAAGTCGGAAATATTTCCAAGTATAGATGTTATAGCGAAGAAAAGAGAAAAACCGTTGTCAGCGCAACACGAGTCGAATATCCATTAGAGAATCATTTTAATCGTTTTCCCTCCTTTGACAAGATTGTCTCAGTAATAGCATGGATTAAACGATTTTGCGACAGTTGTAAAATGAGTAAAGAAAATTGTGTTATAGGACAATTGGGTGTATCAGAAAGAAATCGCCCTGAACTGAATTGTCAATATAATTTAGAAAAAAAATCATCCTCTAGTCCAGAAAATAAAGGTTTAACTAATTAATCTTCAAGCGTTTGTGAATAATTCAGGAATCATTAGAATACAAACTAGAATTTTAAGGAGAAAAGACACAGAAAACTTTCGTTTCCCGATTGTACTTCCTTCGAAACATACGATAAAAGAAAAATTAATTAAAAACCAACAAGAAAAATTCAAGCATGTAGGTGTGAAATTTTTAATGACTAACTTGCTCGAAAAATACTGGATTTTAATGGCTAGAAAGACCATATGACAAATTATAAGATGTGTAAAATGCATAATATATGAGCGAAGATTAAATAAATTACCGAAAGCTTCTCTTCCCAAAGATCGAGTAAGAGAAGCTGCCCTATTTGACATTGTCCGAATCGACCTAGCTGGAACACTGTTCATGGAAAATAATAAAAATATATGGATCGTCATCTTTACCTGTGTAGATTTTAGAGCCGTACACTTAGTATTAACACATAACTTATCAACTAAAGTTTTCTCCAAGCATTACAACGATTTATTGCTCATCGAGGTATAATCACATATTATTTATCCAGATAAGGAAACTAACTTTGTTGAGACCTGTAACTTGTTTAAATGTCTAAATTTGGATAAGGTATAGAAAGAAGCAACAATAAATCAGATCAAATAGAAATTTTCTTCTGGTGGGAGAGACTAATGGGAGTTTTGAAGATGATTCTTCGCAAAGATTTTGGTCCATCTTCCCAAGATCATGACGAACTGTCAATAGTTTTATGTAAATGTGAAAGCATTATGGACAATCAACCAATAATTTATGTTTCAGAAGACATCAAGGCCTTATACCCACTTACTCCTGCTATGTCCATGCACGAAATGCTTGTGACTGGAGTATCTCATTTTGATGAACTAGATGCGTCCTCCATGAAACGACAATTGGTGTATCGACAGAAATTAAAACAAGATCTTCAAAGAAGATTCAGGAGGAGGGAAGTAGGATGTTGAAAATTGTGAATTCACTCTAGCACCTAATTAAGGAGATCAAGTGTTTAGAGCATGTAATGCATCTGCACATGTGCTGGAAAACTTGCTAGCCACACCTTCTGCGCCATTTTTTCTCTCTCTGTAAGTGGTAGTATTGTTCTATTTCTGGTCCTGTCCTGTGTTATGAAAAATAAAGGTTTAAAATACAAACCTTGACTCGATATTGATGCATGTACATTACCTTTCAGGAAAACCCGACAACAGAAATAAAAGTTATTGGAATTTTATTTCCTTAACCTTTTTATCTGAAGTGATTTAACATGTGGCTAACAACACTAAAAAATGAAAATCAATGTATCTACACAAAATGAATATGGAATGGCTATTAGTTTCTTTTTATTGCAAGCCTCCATGCATAAGAAATGTGTCTGTAAATATCAGTACATATATATATATATATATATATATATATATATATATGAGCTCTTATAACCGAATTAGTATAAAATATAGGAAATAACACAATAAGAATTATTCTACCTGTAGTTTAATTTTAAATGCTATAGTGAGAAAAATCAGGAACAATATCGAAACAAATAAGAATAAGCAAAGAAAAGTATTTAAAAACAGATTTTAAGAAATTATGTTTAATAACAATGCAACGATATATGGATAGCAATTAATAGTTGAGCTCAACAAAAATTGCTTCTTTTCAGTACAATTGTAATTTATTAAAATTACATTGTTTTTTACATAATATATGTTTTATTAGGAGGAAGTTTTAAAGAAGTTAGCTATTGTGAAAATTTTAAATATGATTCTCTACTAAGAATTACTCAAATATTTAAATAGCGTTTGAGAAGGATGTATGCATTATTTCAATTTATGTCATAAAATACTTTTATATCACTATCTAAAAATATATTATATAAAATGTTATTTTACAATATTTTGTATTATAATTAAACTACACAAAATTAGGTGTACCTCTTTTTTTTTTAAATTAACATCAAATTATGAAACGTTTGGTAATACTTCTGACAAATATATGTATTAGATACTGTTGTAAAGTTAATATATTTTTTTGTCTCGTAGCGATATTAGGGAAATTAATGTATCATTAATAAGTAATACAGAAAAATATAGAAGAAAAAAATAACATATTTTTAGAAAAAATATTCAGTCCGTGGGAGAAATTAAGAAAAAAATTTAAAGTTATATTCAGAAAAAAATAACAAAAAACATATTTACTTGGACAAAATAAGTTTTTACAAAGAAGATCTCAAATTTATAAAGAATCATTAATTGAGAATTTAGGAGATCTGAACTGTGAATAATTCAACTTTGCATCTTAGTAGAGTAGCCAGGGAATTTAATTAAGAGAAAGGAAAGGAAACCTTTTTTTTTTTTTTTTTTTGTTTCATCTACATGAAAGTTTCTTTTTCTCTTTTCATGAACTAAATAAAGACTTTTTTGTTCGGAGTTAAAACATATTCAATGAGAAAAAAAGTTTTGATTTCATAATTTAGTTTCTAAGTAAATATCCTAGACTTATTTAATTATGGTATATCTAAATTGCGCATACATTCACTTCAGTAGTTTCATTAAAGTTGCGACATATACAATGCTTCAATGGTAAATCTTGGAAAAATTTTCAATTAATTTCAAAATTGTTTCTTTATTTTTAGGAGAACTTCTACAAGAGTAATTTTAATTGGTTATATTTTAGATTTAAATTTATTTTAATTAAACTGGTTGAGTATAATTCTAAGCAGTTTTTTTTTAAAGTATTTGGGGGAAACGGGTGTTTATAAAGATATTTTCATAACATCAACTTGATATTCATTTGAGAGAACACTTGAGGAAATAAAATTAAACACATTTATTATTAAATATATGTTATTCTTGTGGTATAGTAAAATATATTTCTTATTGAATTCACACTCTTTAGGAAAATAACTCACTATACTAGAGAACATATTACTAAAGAATTCCGTTCTCTTAAGCTAACTTGGGGAAATGTGCATGCCGATGTTTATAATGTGCTCACGAGAAATCATTTAAAAGTTTTTAGACACCAGAGCTGTTTCTCGATGAGAAGTTATAGTGTGAAGAATAAAAATATTGTAAAACTTTCAAACTTCAAAATATTTGCATTACATTAGTATACCCAATACTACTAATAGTACTTTAGAACCAGTGAAAATGAATAAAATATTTTAATTTTTTTTTTATTAAATTAATTTTTCATAGTTAAGTACTCATAGATTCCTAAGTATAGAATATTTCATACCATTCATTTATTATAATATTTCGCTTCATTTGATATTTCAACTTTCATTGAAAAATCATATATTCCTCGTAAATGTTCACAAAATACACTCTTATACATCTCATTAATTTTCTTCACACTTAAGTGAGATGAGCTGTGAATAAATAAACTGTGTATATTTGTGGGACATCAAGAGGATTTTATTACAAAAAGAAATAAAAAGTTGTCTCTTATTTTCCTCTAAGAGAATCCTTTCTTGTATGGTTTAATAAAGTAATTCGTGCATATATATTGCTCAGCAAATAAAATTTTGTATTTCTATTAATTACCTTTAGTGAAAATGTATAGTGATTTGTCTTGTAAATGAACTTATGTAAAATTTTTGATGAATACTTTCTTGCACAAATATTTTATTAAAAAATATTATGCACAATGATAAGAATTTTGTACCTATTAAGCATATAATATGTGATCTATTTTGAGAGAATGATGAAAACCATGTAAAGATTTCAGTAATGAAATATCGATTCATCAAAACAATAAGAACCAAAAACTAAAACAAAACTATATTAACTGGCACTGATTGTCACGATTATTCTTCAGTCTTTAAATATTAAAACTGATCCTCCATTTAAATCCATTGATTGTTTTACATAAGTTTCATATGGATGATTTGAACTTTACCTTAATCTTACTTTGTACCATATTGTTTGGAACCCGAGATGACGCTTCACTACAGCTGTTCTCTTACGAAGGAAAGAAGATATTCACGAAGATTTCATCAGTACCCAAGGAAATTATAAGCAATGACCCTTGGCGACGGATATTGAGGCCATTTTGGCGACTTAGTGAGAAAATTGGCGACTCAGGTGACAAAACGAAAGTTCGCGAAAGGGCTGAAATTCGATTGGGAAGAAAGTTACGAACTTTTCCTGAGTGTTCCAGATAACGTCATGCTTGGCCGTAACAGGCCTAAATACGCCATGAGCTTGAGACAGAGTAATAAGTAATCTGTCTTTGGAGTTTGCCTTTCAAGTGCAAAGTAATACTGTAAAGTAATACTGTCCATAATGCGGACTAGTAAGCTGGTGAGCTGAATGCTGTGTTTATGTTGCTGATCTGCACAAGTGCTGTATTTATTTCTGTTGACGCGCTAGTCTGTACAAGTACTAAATTTTCTGTTTCGCTGTTACTTTCCAAGCTCTGCTACTTGTATGTCGTCTTGAATATTTCTGAATGAAGCGTCATTGGTTGTTATTCTCCCAGTTGGACTGATTTCCATTGTTATATACCCACGCACGAAGGGAAATTTTAAAAAATATAGGATTCTTAATGATATTTCTCCCAGCTCACCATCATGGAAAAGGTTTTACTTTCATCATCAGTACAAAACCGATTTATGAATATGAATTTTTACCTCGTGTTCCATTTTTTACAAGTAAATATGTGACGCCAGTCTAATACGCAATTTGAAATTCTGTTTTTTCCTTGTAAAAAGGGAGATCTTTTCCGCTTTGCATGGATATATCATAAAGTTTTCTGGCTTGAAAAGAGAAAAAATCTTTAAATTGATTTCCTACACATCTGTTTTACAATTATTGGATATTTGTTCTGTTTTAAAGTAGTTGTGAGTTTCTTTGAGTAAGATTTCATAATAATGACTATAACACATCTTATTATTTTGGTTGCACTCATCCTTTTTATATTATGATTATCATATATATTTTTCACCTTTTTCACAAAGGGTGATACATTTTCAACTACATTGTTTGTGGTATTGAAGCTCTTATAAATGAAGACACTCATGTATAATGATTTCAATAAGTATCCGACACAGATGTAAAAGGAAATCTGTTTCTTCTCAAACCATAACTCATTGAACAGAAAAATATTTTTCAATAAATTCGTGCATTCATAAAAGTGCAGATAAAAGATAAAGTAGCTAGGGAAGACATGTTTTCAGATCCTACATTGCAAGATTATCAATCGTATATCAAGCGACTATTAACCCTTTCAGGGGCGGTGGTATATTTTTATATCACATATTTAGCATCTTGAAATTCTCTATAAAATATCTTTTTACCCCCACACAATTATCTTCAAATAGTAGCTCAGAGTGTTATTTATTTAAATTAGAAGGCACAACCATGAAGAATGATTATAAAAATAATAGCTTTGAATCTAACGAAAGTTCCTAAGAAGTGGTTTTGATGCTTACAGAAATATTTCTGAAATTAAATGAAAATTTTAATTTCATCAGCTACCCAATCTACATGTTTGAAACTGTATGTAAAATATTGCTGATTACTCAAAACAAAATATATAAAGTATTCGTTCCATACTTCAAACTAAGTGGTATAAAATTTATACCGCCGCCCACATAGAGAGTTAGAGAGCAAGAGATGACAGGACTAAAATTTTGGAATCAGACTTATATGTGTCGATTCACTTTATTACAGTGAAATATAGAGGTCATGAATATGTTACAAAATACCAGTGAGAGAAAAATCAGACTTATTCTCCGAAGCAAAGAAATTTAAATCAGGAAAAATTTCATTAGAAAGTTTTGCAAAGAACAAATTTAGCCACTTAAGGTGCGCTTTTTTTTATAATTATTATTAGAATACTCATTTAAATAAAATAATCAAAAGTAAACTATGAAATTTAGAGAAATGGACAATAGTAAGCTTTCCCGATATTAAAATTAAAGGGAACCATAATTATTAAATTGAGTATGTTTAAGATATACGTAATTAAAATTGAAACAAACGATAAATTAAAAAATTGAATATATATTAGCTACATTCAATTAAAATTAAAACAAACAAAAAATTATCAAATTGAATATATTTAAGATAAATGTAATTAAAAGTGAAGCAAACGATAAAAAATTGATACGCCAAAACGTTTCACCTGAAGCCAAATCTCCCTGGGTGGCTAATAAAAATTTATCAACGCTGTGCTTGCTCGCGAAAATACAACAAACAAAAGCTCAGGGAGGAAAAAGATTTTTCAAAACCTGAACTATTGCAAAAAATCTAACAAAGTAAAGACGGAGGGAGAGTCTTCGTAGGCATCTAAGATAGAACTGGCTGGAGACAGCAGATTAGGGACTTGTTGATAGACATGAGACTTGAAAACGATAATTGATGTATAGTGTTAACATGAAATAAAAGTAGACGATAAGCTGCCGACAATTTATTGACGACAGTAGGGCTCATTGCCTACAGCGTGAACTTTATCAAAGAATCTAAGTAAACAAAGATGTAAATCATTGAAAAAAGGTAATACAAAAGATACAATAGAGCAAAAGTACAATGTATACTAATCCAGGAAATCTACCGAAGTATGCGGATGTATAATTTTATATCTGGGGAGGGAAATACCACGCGTCGTTCATGTGAAATAGCTGCCTCCAGTCTGTCTGAAGCAAGTCTAATATATATGATCCAAACGCAAATGGTTCCAAAAAGACTGAGAACTCGATGTTTAATGGCCACTAATAATTAAGCGTCATCAATGTGTTGTAATAACAGGATATATTTTAAAATTATATTTAGTTCAAATACATTTAATTCAATAAGACATAATTTCCCTTAAAATGTTGCAGAATGCTCTTGATTTCTTTTACAGAATTCGGGAAGATTAGTCGTTCTCCACGACTCGGAGGTAAGGTAGAAGTGCTTTTCAATCTGATTATTTAAATTGGCATTAAAAGATTGATCATTTAATAAAAGGGTGTTAAATAGGCCCTCAATATCTTTTGGATTTGGAATAGCGACAACTATTATTTCGGGGAACTTAACCCTCACGGGCTTCTATCCCCTGTGAAATGGCTTAAAAATGATTGGTGAACTGAACCTTGGTTTTTCACTCGCCCAGAAGTTAATGAATTATTATGGAAGTTATTTTTTAAAAATTGCAATAGTTTGATGAAAAAAGAGTATTATAGGGAATTTAAAAAGTTTAAAAAGTTATTGCAGAAAGTAAAGTTATCACAAAGTAAAAATATAATGGATGATCAAATTTAATTGCAGAATGGAGAATTAATTGTAATATTGCAGCAGAAGTCTATTGAATTCCTGCTTGCTTGCTCGGTCTGGTCGCAGTAAGAGCGTGGGTTGTGATTGGTCGGTGGCGCGGTGAGCTGTTTGAGTATATAAGTGTGTGTGGGTAAGGGTGGATGGCGGATGCTAATGATGCTAGTTTTGGTTTTTAAGATCGCGGGAGTTGGGTGATTTAGTATTGGATTTTAGAAAGTTTAAATTATTGTATAATTTTAAATTATAGGATTAAGATTTCTCTGGGTCTATGAAGTTGAGGGTTATTTCTTATTGGGGTGTATTTTTCTATTTCTTGTATGGTTTTATTATTTGAAGTATCGATTTTTTGGAAGAAGTTTGCAGAAAGTTTTTTGATAAAATTTTTTAGTGTGGGGAGTTTAAGTGAAAATCTAATATCTGTATTTCTCATGTACCATTGGGCTTTAGCTATTGTTCTAATTGTGGAGTTTTGCGATTTTTCTAATAAGTCAAAAGTAGTGTTAGCACAGTGTGACCAGACCGGGCTAGCATAGGTCAGAATAGGTCTTAGAATCAGGGTGTAGATAAGCATTTTATTACGTCTGCTTAAAGCAGATTTACGCGAGATAAGGGGAAAAATTTTATTAACTGCAGATCTGTACTGCTTTTTAATTCGTATTACATGTTGTTTGAAAGTGAGTTTTTTATCCAACGTTACACCAAGATATTTGGTGTCTAGAGACCAGGGTATATTTTTGTTTTCCAGAAAGATGTCTGGTTCATTTTTTCTGTATCTTCGTGAAAAGAAGACGGCCTCTGTTTTGGAAACATTCAGGGCAATTTTCCAAGTAGAGTACCATGCTTCTAGTATCTGTAAGTGTTCGTTTAGTGCTTGGCCTATGTTAGGTGATTTTTTATGTTGTGCTAATATCGCAGTGTCATCTGCATACATGCATAGTTTTGTTTCTGGGTGTGTAGGGATGTCGTTCACGTAGTAATTAAACAAACTTGTTGAGAGGATTTCTCCTTGTGGGACCTTTTACTCTCATTCCTTCCTTTATACTCTCTACTCAAGGTCAGAATTCCGCGTTTCGAACTGGCCTCTATGAGATGCCTTGTACCTCTCTATTATGTGCCTCTCTAAAATGTATTATTATGCCTCTTTAAGATGCCTTGCAACAGAGCTGCAAAGAAGTGAACTCCGTGACATCGTACCCATGAAAAATAAAGGTCAGCTCTGCAAGAATCATAGTATGAATTGATCCAGAATAGCTTCAGAAAATTCGTGGAGTCAATGTCACATCATTTTGTGACAGTTATGCAAGCTTCTGGGAACATGCGAAATATTGCACAAGTATACTAGTTTTTTTTTTTTTTTTTTTTTTTGTATTTCAGTGTATTTTAATCTACGAAGAAAAAAAATATTTTTACTATAAAGGGACCTTGTAAATAATTTTGTATTTCTAATGTTTTTTGAATTTATACCATTCATCATAACCAATATACATGCTTTCATTTTATTTAGGAAAATATTGCTAAATTAAAACATTTTCTTAATCCCATTTGATGGAAGCTTTTTGAATGGTATTAACAATAGCAAAGGAAAGGCATTCATTTTTTCTCTACTTTTTCACTACAAAATATTTGGAAAATTGTTATTTCTCAGAGCAAAAATAAAATAAAATAAAAAAATTTATGAATAAATAATTTAGCTTGACTACGCGTTAATATTAAAATAAGAGCAAAATAATTTCTTTACAATTAATTTCCGAGAATATATCTCGCTCAAATGAATTATTATTATCAAATGAATTTCAGTACATGCTGGAGCAGAATTTGCAGTTAAGATCCTTTGTAATCAGTTTATGCAAGCGAACGTGATTACAGAAGTAAATTCTCTGATGATCATTTATTTGTTCGTACTTATTTCGTAATTTATCAAGTTCGCTAAAAGTTAAAACAGAAACGATGCAGAAGTTCGCATTCTTGAGCCCTTTTGAATAAGAAGCTAGATAAGATTGTCATCTGAGTTCTAAAATTCGACTCCTTGCTAGGAGTTTAATTATTAAACAATTCTCCCCGAGTATTAGAATCAGATGAATTTCAGAGAAAGCTCATTGAAAAGAAATGTTAAAATTAAATGTTTGAATATGTATTTTTAAAGAAATGGTAATTAATTCGTCAAAATCGTTTTAAATGAACATGACATATAACATACGAATAATACAATTGTAATTTATATTTTCGTGATCTTTAATTAGTAATTCTCTTATATGTGTAGTTGATTGGGATGGATATTGGTATTTACTCACTTTACTTTTTTATTACTTAGGACTTTTTAAATCTACAGAAAAAAAATAAACTTTTGCATAAGAACTGGACAGAAACATATCTTTATTTCGTATTTCTAACATTATAATCGATTTTTAAGAAAAGAAAAATACCGTTATATTTACTTGAAAATTCATTTCATCCGATATGCATGCTTAGAAAACTAACAATAAATTTCAATACATAACATAAAGGGGAAAATATTATATTGATCTTATATTCAAAAATTGCTTTCGTTCTCTTTAATTCAAGTTTCCAAACATAAACATAGAAGTGAAATAAATACAGTGAAAAGTAATCACTTCCTTACGGAATTTTGGCCCTCAGATTGTTGTTTTGCTCCTCGTACATGCTTCGAAAACAATTTGACAAGACGACTAGATAATGGAAGGAATATCAACATTTCTCTTTCCTTATATCTTCAACTGCTCAAGAAATAGCATCGTGACACATGTTATCATGAAGGATCGACAGCGTAAACACACACAAAAATCAATCATCACATAACGGTAAAATAATATTTATATTTAGTATTAGATTCCACTATTTTTATTATTGAAGGTCAAACACTTATTTATGACTCTACAAAAACATATATGCGTGCCTGGGCTAAGAAATTGTTTTGAATAAAATGAAAAATAAATTCTGACAAAAAATATTACAAAAGATTAAAAAGAACTATTTTAATCACACAATGCTTCAAAATATTTTCTATGATCAAATGTAAAATATTAAATCTAGACATTTTCTTCATTTGACGGAGTCTTTTCCTTTATCTTTAGATTTATAACTACAATGCTTTTGAAAATTAAAATTTAGGAATGCTTTGTATAATTAAATTGATAACAATTTAAAATCTAACCAATACATTTTGCAATTCTTGAGCTTTTGTTAAGGTTATTTTATAAATAAATAATATCTCATGAATAAGACATATGTATATGGAATATTTTGCTTAAAATATATAAAATTCTTTATTTTACATTAAAATGAATAAACTACAGAAGTTTGTAGTTTAAAGTTTCAATATCAGTGAAAACGTTTTGCAACTTCGAGTTCTTGTAATCTGTCTTCTAACATTTTTAATGAATGCAAGAAAAATTTATTCTCTCGGATGATATTACGCTCTAAAAAAGTACAAAAATATGGTGTAAAATCTTAAGGAAGCACCAATATTTTTTTTTATCTTTTGTGACAAAATAAACAAAGGTTTCCATTTTTTTTTTTTTTTTTTGAAAAGTTTATGCTACCAAGTATAATGAATATTTTATCTCAATAGAACAACAGAATGGGAAAAGTATTTTTTTTTCAAAGATAATTATTTAATAAGCAAATTCACACCCACTTTGAGTTTCAGTGTTCTCTCATATGAATTATTAGAGGAAAATATTTCAATTATGCAAATAAAAATTTCTATCTATACTTTGATAAAGTTTAAGCAAAACTAGATTCTTATTTCAAATCATAAAGCCCAAATGTGAGTGTTTGATGAAGTTTTAAATTTTCTAAAGTAGATATTTAATAAAATACAAGTTAATTTTTTATATAAAATATTAATTGGAAGTCTGCCAACTTTCTCTGAAGTTTTCTGTTATTAATTTTGTATAACAGTTCATTTACACTTTTGTAAATATCGATTAAATTACTTATCCTACATTGGAAGAATATTCATTTTCATACATCATTATTTAAAGTTTCCGAATTACAAATATCTTGCATATCGAAGCTGCCTTATAATTTTTTTCTAGACAAGTAATAAATATTATGCAAACATAATTACAGAAAATTTACTTATTCCAGTACGTTTGAATTTAGGATAAGAAGTAGGAATTCTACTAATTGATGAAATACACTCTATAAAAAAAAGCGTTGAACCAAGAAGGAGTTGACCTATTGTAATGAAATTTCGCATGCAAAGACATTTGTACGTGTCTGGAGACACCCAGAGCAGCGCCCCGATCGTGCTTTCACTATTGCACCCCACACAGGCCCTCAACCAGGAGTTATGGTCTGGGGTGTAATTTCCTTTTATAACCGAAGCCCTTTGATTGTCATTAGAGACACACTTACAGCACAGTGGTACGTCGAAGATATTCTGAGACTTGTTGTGCTACCCTTCCTTTTGCATTAGCCTGGCCTTATTTTTCAGTAAGATAATGCCAGACCACATTCGCCACGTGTTGCTATGAACTATCTTACAGCTTGTCAAACACTCCCTAGGCCAGCCAGATTTCTCTCCAATCGAGGATGTTTGGGATATGATGGAAAGGCGACTACATCTACCAGAGAATGTTGATAATTTAGCCCGACAATTGGAGAAAACTTGGCAAGAAATACCGCAGGAGACCATCAAGTAGTTTTACCACTTTATGCCACGTCGTGTGGTAGCTTTCATCCATGTTAGAGGTGGGTCAACACCTTATTGAGCTCTTTACTTTGTAGCTATGTGACTCTAAAATAAATCATTCATTTTTTCTAAAATTTTAATCATTTTCTATTCTGTACATAATTTTCCAATCCACCAATTTTTGTCTCCATAGAACAACTCCTTTGTGGTGAGCATTTTTTTTTTTTTTGTAATAGACTGTATTTTTCCGGAGAAATTTGCTATTAATTCCTGTTTGACACTGAATGAAATTTCTGGAAAATATATTCATTATTCAGAATTTGTCGTTTTTTATTTACACAGTAAGTGGAACACTATGCTGTTACTTGGATTTGGAGCATCTTTAATCCTTCTTAATACTACAATAATAGTATCATTAATTTTTTCTACAAATATATATTTTTACAACAAATTTTCGTGTTTCAGTGAAAGGTACAGTCACTTGTTTAAAATGGTTGATTATTACGGAGTGGTGATTTATGCTCGACAGGTTCACGGGTAAAGGTTTATCCTAATATTATCCTTTAGCGAAGTACATGCAATTAGAACACACAGAGATTCAAGTAGCACTATCGGATTAAAAATATTCAAGGGTATTTCTTAACTCGAATAAAAACAAACAAGAACTACAAAATAGCCAAACAAAACTTCGTTAAATATCTACTTAACAGTAAGAAAATAAAATAAATCTATTTTAACCCTTTCACTACCGAAGGGAGAAAAAAGAAATGCTTCCCTGGACTGGTGTCACGCTGTGCCCAGGCAGTTTTAGATATTAAGTCTAATTCGTAAAAAAATTCCTCTAAAATTGACTATTCATTAGAATAATTTGATTTTTATATATATTATTTAAAATGCATTAGAATTAGTACATAAGAAAGGAAAAAAAAATAATGAAAATTATACTCTTTTTACAAAACATTACATAAAATCATATCTTATCAAGAGAATACAATATATGCTTCATTTCATACATAAATTTCATGGTATAATGATATAAAATTATATGAAATATTAAGATATAAGAAAACTAATCTAATTTCGTTATGCGGTATTTTACAAAACATTCTTCAATGTATACACCAACGTCATGTCTTACACTCGAAAAGTGTTTTTCCTGCTTTTTTTCAAAAAAATCACTATTTGATGTGCTAGACTCATCATTTAAATCACTAAAGAGTGCAGATTTATCAGAATTTTCACTTATATCACTGTCAGACGAGTCGTGCTTTTCTGTTAAATACTTTATATTCACTATGACTGTCACTATACAAAAAAAAAACCGATCGAATGAAATAAACAGCATCTACAAATAAAGACTCTACCTCTCATAAACATCCAAAAGTTTCCATTGAACTTCTAACAAGCAATAAAGAAATAAAAGCAAACCAAAAGCACAAACGAGCCCTTCAAATCGTTTTATCACATTTAATGAGCTACACCACAACACATGCTTTTTGATTATGTAAACAATTTCCTCTCTCCTGACAGCCAGAACTGAAATCCAAGCCCAAAACCTCAAATCTATATAGATTCCCATCTATATAGATTTCACGGTATTGTAACGCCTTCTAGTAACACTAAAATTTCAAATACAACTTTCTCAATCGAGCATATTTGTATTGATATGTTGGTCCGTAGCAGACACTCACGGAGCGTATTTAATGTGATATACTGGGCACAGGGGAGATAACGCAAGGGTATCGCATGTGATTAACGTGTTAAATCTTAGTTTATTCCAGATATTTTACAAAATCTATTGTTACAACATTTTTAGATGTAATTATACCATTTGACTCAAAAACAAGTTTAGAAAAAAATGAGCAAGCATCCATTTAGAATGTATAACATGTGCTCTCTCTCTCTCTCTCTCTTTCTGTTTTCATTTTTCTAAAATGTTAATATGAATTTATTTTTAAAATAGATGTTAGTATATTACTGAATATCAGAAGAATATTATGCCTCCCTCTTAATATTTCTGAAATTGTATTTAATTTATATTAGTACCTTTAAAATGTAAATTCATTAGAAAAGCGAAGAACTTGTTGAGAGTCATATCACATGAATTTCGGATTTGATAGATGGTTAAAAACACAGCATTATCAACGAAAGTCTTAAAATTTGTTACTCATTGTAATTAATTATATTTGCTCAATAATTACCAATCCATAAATTAGTACATCTTACAGTTCTTATAAAAAGATGTTAATTTTCCTTGAAACAGTTTAACTTTACTGAAAGACCTCTAAAAATTTGTGTAATCATAGGATGGCCAATGTTAGGGAGTAATTTATAGAAATCTGCTTGGAAAATTTCCATTCGGCTTACAGAAGTTCTCTCTTGTTTTCAATAAAGTGTGAACTCGCAGCTAAAATTGGACTACTTTAAAATAGTTTGGGAGTTTCATAGCTATTGCGTTTCATTAATATCTCAATTTCCCCCTATATTTCGTATAAATTTCATTTCAGGCGTTACATAAAGATGGTTATTCAATTCTGAGACTGAATCTTATGAAACAAAAAATAGAATGATGATCATGTTTTCAGGTTTTATTGAATACAATAAAATGGTTTCAAAGTAGAAAGTTTCAATTCGTTGAGTAAAAAAGCTCAAATGTTCAAAATTTAATCTTCACAAAATGAAAAATAAGGAAGGAGAGGAAGAAAGGTTGAATAATTTTTTTTTATTTCTCTCTTTTAATAACCGTATAAAAATTCTTTTTCCCCTACCTTCAACGTATTTTCAATTTAGTTCTAATCTTCATGCATTTGCAGTAGAAACGTCTTCGAGGAGTAAAACATTACTTTTTGCTCAGAAGTTTTATGAATCTCAATTAATGTCTTAAGATATACAGGAGAAAAATGTCTGCACTCTAATTTTTCTCTCCAGTTCAATTAAGGTCTATTTTGTGCTTAATATTAGAGTGATAAAATTGAATTCTTATTCGTAAGAGACGTTCAAGATCTGAGCTATATACAAGTAAGCATATTTTAAGATATTTAATGATATTTTTAAAAATAAATAAAGAAGCATAAATTAATCTAAAGCATTTTCATATTGATATTATCTAGTTGATAAAAGACTTCTGAAAACATTGAAAATTAATCATAAAAATTAAATGATAAAAAATAATTATTACTTGCGTAATTGTATTATATAGAACAAAGTGATTTCAAATATTATACAGCCATAAGTTTATATTGTATTCAAAAATAACATTACATATAATATTTCAAGAAATGCGGGCTTATAATACTATATATAAAGTATATATAGTATTATAAACTAGTACTACTATATATACTTTATGTGATAAATTGGTTATAGCCATAGTGTTCTTTTTTTAAAGGACTTAACCATTTTCTGAATTTAAGGAAATAATTAAATTAATTTCAATGCGTTCATCTTCAAATACCATGCCCTTATAAAGATTTTGAATTTTGAAGTACTATTTAAGATAGGAATGAAATGGAACATTTAAGCCACTAAAACTTAATAATAAAAAGTACAAAGAGTTAAATAGAAAACGTTTTAATCACTTACAAAATAATGGATCCCATTAAATTTTTAACCGATTCAAAAAAGTGTTTTAATAAAAATATATATAATGCAATAAATGTTCAGCAGAGATGCATGTATATATATATATATATATATATATATATATATAGAGAGAGAGAGAGAGAGAGAGAGATGCATGGGTGTCGTGTGTGTATGCTTCTCTAATATGTGTTCATCACTACTAACTATAAACAAAATATTTCTATAGCTTAAGTGTTTCAGCTACCTCCTATTAGAAACCTTCAATCAATTATCGAAATCTATAATCGAACCTATCATTGGAGCGGAAGGATTTCCTGAAAATACATTTGCCTAAGAACGAATCACGATCTAACAAATTACATTCGGCTCATGAGAAGGAGTTTTTTTTTATTGCAAGTGTATATCAGAAAGTAAGATTCCTTATTTTAATCCATCAGACTAACTTACATAGCTAACATCATGGCCCATAGATGTTGATAGCGTCTCTTAGTAAGTTTTTATATAATTTATTTTACCTGGAACGATTACACGAACAGTATCAACTGAGCAAATGGTTCTCGAAAAAGGTGCAAGCAATAATTCGTTTTTCGAGGAGGACGGAGATACTAAAAGAATGTCAACCTGAAAATTCTATCGTTAAATTACTGCAGTATAATATACTGCTCTTATGATTTACTTATGATGTTTTGTAACACATAGTTTACTATTCCCGGGAGTTCTGCTATTGTTTATCCCATGGTCATATGCGGCTAGTGACTCACAAAACCTCTTGGTATCCTGTCACTGAAAACTTCTGCCATATCTTATGCATAATCTTTAATTGGCCAAAAAAGGAACAAATCTCCAAAGGAATTGGCAATTTAATAGATTAAGAAGTTTTCGTCATGTATTATTAAATCTTCTTAGAGGCTTTTAGAAACACTGGTAGTAGTCAATACATATACAAAAATAGTTGCTTCAGTAATTTGGGTCATATATATTATTCTGCAAGGGCAAAGGATATTTTGGAGTTCGTAAAACGCGAAAATGACATAGGTGCTGTGAAGGTGTAATGTATACGAAAGTTCAATACTTTCATATACTTTATACCACAATTATGAAATTGTTCTCTATAAAGCATGTACACTCATGTCTATAAATTAAACATAATGACAGCTCCAAGAAATAAAGATTCAACAAAAGTGACTCATTCATAAAACCTGTTTATTAAACAAGTGATAAAGAACAAAAATGATGCACAATACGATTCATAAGAACTACGATTTCCACTCCCTGGAGCAATTACAAAAAATAACTCCCTTACAAAAAATAACTCCCTTACAAAAACATACCATCACATGGGTGGTATGATGTCTCCCAGACCAAGAAATACAGTCCGTACAATGCCTAGGCATGTTGTGTATCAAATTATCGAGCTGATCTTGGGGAAGATTACTCCGCTTAGCAAGCAATGACCTCCGAAGCTACTGTACGTATGCAATACGTGCTTGACGGGATACAACTCTTCGGTCAAGCATGCCTCACACATGCTGTCTCGGATTTCAGTCATGTTAGAATACTAGCCATTCCATACAGGTGATATCCTCAGATCGAAGTAATTCGTTTACAATGTGTTCACGGTGAGGATGAGAGCTGTCATTCATAAACACAAATTCTTCGCCCATTGCAACCCTAAGCCCCTAAAAATCTCATTCAAGAATAATGTCACGATAAATTGAGCTCGTCAGGTTTCCTATTTGAACATGTAAATCTGTTCTGGAGGCCAGTATAATTCCACCCCAAAAGAGGAATCCTGTACCAACATACTGGTCTCACTCAATGAGGCTGTCTCAGTGGTTGCGTGTTCCTAATGTTTTCCATATGAAAGTCCGACGTAAATAAAATTGCAAAGTAAACCTGGAAAACATCACTCAAGCCCACTTCAACGATATCCACTTTATATGTTCTCTACTCGAGGCTAACCACTGGTGACAATGAGTTGCCGTGAGTGGAAAACATCTGACAGGCTTTCACAAGCATATAGACCAATATACCCCAAACGTTTGTACACGTTTTACCTTGAAACTGTCGTACCTGTGGATGAAGATAGCTGACAAGAAAGGTCTGATACTGAGTTCTGATTGCATCTTTTTGCAGTTGCTGCTAAATATACTGCTAAATACTTCTAATTTGACGTTGTTACTTGGGGAGCCCTGTACTCTAACGTCTACTGACATTTATATCAATTTGGAAGCATTGCCAAAGCCTAGAAATGACACTTTGGATGATTCCAAGCTCTCCGGATACTTTTATCTCAGTAAGCCCAATTTCCTGACAGACGATAATTCTACCATGTATAAAATCATCCACATGTGACCTCTGGGACACAACTAATTGGTTATGGCACTGAGAAGCTTACAGCACGCTTGAGAACAACTTTACTTTTTTGCTACGTTTCTTTATGTACACCTCTCATACACTCTCGTCAGTGTGACGTACAATCGGCGTCATTGGATGGCTTCCTGTAATTTGCATATCATTCTTCAAGATGTGTGCGATAATTCTATATAAGTGAAATTTGTACTTTAGAGTTCGATTTCCGTGTGATTCTGAATTATCCTTAATTTGCAACCAAGAGTGCAAATCATTAAAATCTGAACTTATTTTTGATTAGTTTTAATTTTCTATAATCTTTTCAAACAGTTAGTTATAAGCGACTATAATTCATATTAAAAGAGTTCATAAAATACAATGTTAAAGCTTTATATATGATACTTTTGTTATTCATGTAATAACAGATTATAAGAAAATATCTTCTATTTATTTAGTCCAATTTTTCTGTAGAAAATGAAAGCAGTCTGGAAAAATTATATACTACCAATGAAATAATAGTACAGCGATTTTTGAAACTGCATTTTTGAGTACTGCATATATATATATATATATATATATATATATATATATATATATATGCAGTAAAAAGTCAATCACAAGTATACTCCGAATTACTTTATACCTTCCATTTAAATTACTACAGAAGCTGTTTGGTTACAGCAGCACTGAGAGAGTGGACATCATATTGAATGAGGATTTTTCCAAAAGACAATATTCCTCTTCTTTTGTTTTGAATGGTCTGGAAGTCTGGTAATATATAGCTTCATATATTGTAGTCCCCTGTTGAACAAACTCAACAAGAAAGTTAACCGTTTGGTCCCAAAATCAGTAGTTATAACCTTTCTGTTGATTAAGGTCCCATAAAAAAGACTAACCTCCTTGTCCCGCTTCATCACTTACTTCAGTCCGTCCGTCTTTAAAATGTCTACATCATTCATGCACAATATCATAACTTCCTCTTAAGTGGTGCTTTGCTGCCCCAACATGGCGGAAGGGTGACCCTGGATAGGGTGGGCGAAGTATGTCTGAAGAATATTATTTTTCTGGTAGGGCCACCCAAGGCTATTTTGTCCAGCTAAAGCTTAGCAGGAACCCATAGGAAAAGTCAGACTTCAGCCCCTGTGGCTCCTTTCAGAATTGAAACAGATTCTTGCCCTTACCATGGATCAGTCAGATTACACTATCATTCATAAAGTCGCACATTATCATTGCTTATAATACTTGGCAAATTTTCAAGGAATTTAGTTGCATTATTACCGCATTGCTTGAAGGAAGAGAATAATACTACGCAACTTGCACTTGGAGGGAGTAACAATTTTATCTCTATGTTTACGTGCCTACAGCTCTGCTATAAATGGAGAAATGGCTTCGTTTATAGTAGAAATTAGAATTATAGAGATACACATTGGACCACCGCGCATTCCTACTTCCTACGACTTAACTAGTTGCTTAGCAGCTAGATTGGATATTGTATAAAAACGACAGTAGTTTATATGCATGTATATATATATATATATATATATATATATATATATATATATATATATA
>BMAW01093006.1:114870-122370 GCA_019974015.1 Nephila pilipes
ATATATATATATATATATATATATATATATATATATATATATATATACTTAATATATTCTGAAATTACTTAAATCACGTTAAAAATACTTAAACATATTCTGAACTGATTTTTTTGTCAACTTATAAAATCAATGGAACAAATTTTTAGATAAATAAGAATTATTAGAATTCTCTCACATTATTGAATTATGTCCTCTGAAATTTCTGTTAAAGCCTTAATTATAATAAATGCCAGGAGAATTGAAATGAGAAGTCAAAACATCCCGAAAGAAGTAGCTACATTCTTAATATGTTTTTTTTAAAGAAAGGCGTAAAAGAGATTTTTAAATATTATTTTTTATAACTAAGAATATTATAAAAGAAATAAAATTGAAATACATTAGTTAAGAGCGTTTATAATTAGTATATCATAAAATGGTATATCATTAGTAGCATTTGTTCATAGAATATCATAAAATAAAGACCATTTTTAAGAAATTTACTTAAAAATGTTTCTGGTTTAAAATAAAATGTTTTTGGTTTATGGTTAGAAATATTTCTTGAATATACAAGTTTCACAAGTAAAAATAAAAAAAAAAAAACTTTTATGTCCATATTCACTTAAAGCTCTTAATACATAGATGTAATGCAGAATAAATAACTGTTTATTCTATACCATTTTGGAGATATTTTAATAAGTATCATTTTCAATGTACAAACTATACTTGTTTTTATGATATATTTTATTCCTGCATTTAAAATTAAACTTTTATGCAAATAGGAACTTCCGAAACACCTTTGAGTGAAGCTATTATTGAAACATTTTAGTATATGGTATTTTAACACAAAGTTTAGACTGAAACTTTGTATGCTCTATTGCTTAATAGAGGGAAAAGCCAATTCAAAATGTTTCTAGAAAAAAAGCAAATGTGTCTACTTTGTTTCTTTCTTTGGATTGCGCAGACTAGCGTGATTTATTGCGAAACAAATACAAAGTAGCAAATGAACAACTAGCATTTATCAGAGGATTTAGTTTCGAAATTGCCTTCTTAAATCTTAAAAAGATCTCAAAGAGATGGAGAAAGAGTAATGTTTACTTGAGATTTATATTGAAAGGAGAATGCAATACATGAAGTGTTTAAAAAAACGAATTAAAAATCAATGGAAATAAAGGAAGTAAGAATTATTGTTATTACCAATTATTTAAAATGTTAATACACAAATCTAATTTAATAAAATATAACTTATTGTATGCTAACTCTTTTTCGCTCTTTTAAACGCTCTTTTTTCTGGATAATACACTATAAATACACTTTATTTTTTCATTTAATAAATAGTTAAGAATTATTAATTTCAATTCATGTGCATTACATGTTATGTCAATTTTTCAAATGTATTTGGAGGAGAAATTTATAAAATTTTTGACTAAATGAAATTTTGATAATTCAAAGAAAAAAAATTTCAATCAAACTAAACACCATCATTTACATTTGTTTTAAAATGAATTAAATGATAAATTTTAAAGCACTACTTGACAGTTCAGAAAAGAGAGATACGCTTGTTTTTCATTTGAAAAGATTAATTCAGAAAATATAATATTATACTTAATATTCGCTCAATATAATAATAATACATAACATGATACTTAATAATGATCTTAATATTAATTGCAGAATTATAATAATATATGAAAATTCAATGCATTTTAATTTTAGCAACTCATGAATTTAAAAGTATTGTAATACATACCTCCATCTCAAGACATCAAAACATTAGACAAATAAAATACTTGGTAAGAAAGGAAGTTTGGAGATAAATATTTTTAAGAAAATCATGATTCATTTGATTTTATTACAACTAAATAAGAAAGAAATTTTCTGAAATTATTCTTACAACATTGAGTTAACTCTTTGTTGCACTTTTCACACAGTATAATTTAAGGTACCTGAGAGCTATACGGCCCCTTTTACATCCAACTGAAATTGTGATGATTGTAATGAATTACATAAATATGTAAAGCAAATAGAGCTGTTGGTTTTTTATTTGAAAGAATAATATTTTGCAAAATATCTCTTTTTCAGTTAATATGGCAAGTGAAGGTAATGAAGCCATTTTCACATTTTTCTCCGGAGATCTATTTCAATAAAGTTTTACTTCACATAAGCAAAATAGAAAAAGTGACACAAAAGTGACACAATTTTATTATTTTATGAATAACACTTTATTTCTATTTGAAATTAGTCGAATATGAAAAAGAAGTGAAGCCCCACTCATATGCAAATAATTATAGCCTCGTCCTCTTGAAAGATAATTTGACAAATCAATATAGTTGTGTGCTATAGCTTCTTGGCTTCTTTTTCAAGAAGTCATATATTAGTTAACATTGAAATTAAATTTCAAACCGCATCTAGTTGCTGTATTACTATATAACCCTCATGTAGCCTTGAATAAACTTATTCTTGTTTGCACTTATTTGTGATATTTTTTATACATATGAATACTTGAAAACTTGTATGTAACCAAGCGAATTATAAAAGTTAACTGTATGCCTATTTTCAATAAATATTTATAGTAATATTCAATGGAGTTCATATTAAATTATTGTGAAACATAGAGTTTCTCTTTGCAGTTATAATGTACCATTTATTCTTCGTTCTGATATTTATATTTAACAGAAGAGATAAACTTATAGATAAACTACTCATCTTGATACCATGCTAAAATTTCAAGATTCTATAATTTGTGTGTGTGTGTGATAATGGATCTTTAATTAACCCTACATATAGTCAACTTTAAATAAATATATTTAAAACTTGAGCTCTGTCCTTTTAATTAGAATGTTAACTAGTAATATTGAAGTCTTAAGTTACTATTTGATGCCAAATTACAATGATCTCACTTTTAAGGCTCTTACTTTCGTTGCAACATTCAGTAAAACTTTATTCGTAATTTCTTTCAACCAGCCCATGATAATTTATGACGAATAGGTTACGACTTGAAGTAAATGGTAATTTTTAGTTTTGTATATATTGCTATTTTCATTGGACAGAAGAATCGATATATAGTTAGGGCAGGTAGAAAAAGATATAATTTCTTCTTCCTTTTTAATCGTACTTTTAATTGAAAATATGACAAATAGGATTCATGTTTAGCCATTAGTTCGTGAAGCGATTTAGTTGAAAATTGTCTTTACTTCCCCACACACTTTTGCTTAATAAACTATTATTTGTCTAAAAATGAGGATTATATATGTTGTATCTGAGACGAACAGGTTTACAATGAGATTGTTTAAATGAAAATAATTATTTCAATTTTACAACCTCTCGTTAAAGTTTAGTTTTTCAAATCTTAGGCACTTTCTAAAAGCCTTATAACTTTCATTTGCAATTTCAGTGTTTCGATCACATCTGTTTAATCGTATTCCTTTTTTAAAATTTAAACATTTTACTCTAATTATGCAGTTTTGAAGAATTAAAAAACAATATCATATTCAGTTTTAATTGTTAAATTGCTAATAAAATGTATATTTAAGTAAATTTTGAATAATATTTTAGGAGACATTTTTCGTAAACATTTATAAAATTCGCATTCATTGTTGCTTATAAAAATAATTTGTATGGAATGACATCAAATTCTGCAAATTAAGAGTGACTTTGGAATCAAATTACGGTAAGCGTTTGTCACAAAATAAACATTTCTATTAGACATTTAACAAATTATTAGGCATGTAAGATTTATATATTCTATGTTTTGACTTATAATATTTTTGAACACCATACACTCTAGATTTTAAAAAAAATAAAAAAAAATATGGAAAAAATAATGATGGATTCTAACTGTAATTTCCATAATGGTACTAGGAATTTCAAGAATAGTATCCACACATTAAGGTCCGTTCTTAAAAATTCATTCGTCAGAAATTACTCTTTATCGATACTTTTAGAGCATTATTATAAAGGCGATTACATCACTAAAAAGTATTCAAATCAAAAAATAAAACTTTGAAGCAATTTGCAGTTGTTGTAAACATTAAAACTATTTTTGAAAGAAAGGTTTGTCCCAGTAATGTTTATCTTCAACAGTTTCTTTTTATTTCAGAATAAAATTACATAACATTAAATGATTTACTTTTATTGTTTGTAAAGCACAACATGCTTCGTTGCTTAGAGACTTAGAAAAAAACATTGTATGCAGTATACAAAAACATTCAAATTGGGTCATCGAGGCTGCGGAGGTTTCTGAAACCGTAAGTAGAGAGACAACATTTTGAAAACAACACTGTTCGAAGTGTCATTAAAAAGAGATGAATAAGTCTTTAAATGTGGCTTAATGGTGCATTATTATATGAATGTACCATTAAAGAAACGCTTCTATAACCGTAGAATAGAGACATTTTTTTAATGGAAATGCGAAAATATGAATATTTTCTTTTAATATTTTTCCAAAACAATTTTAGTTACCTGTATTCATTTTAATGAGAATTATTAGTGGTTTACTGTAACATTAGAATACGATCACAAATGAATAATCCAAGATCTACACGCAAAGTTTTTACATTCAAAATATTACATTTATTGCATCAAAAAATTAGATTGTAATATGACATCTTCTTATTCCTTTTTTTTTCTTTTTATTAGTTTTATGAGTAAGCACCGTAAAATTTTTCTTCTCATTACAACGAATTATACGTTGATGCAAAATAAATAGCATTCAAATCTTAAAATGTTTTATTACTAAAAATAAAGCCTAACATAATAAAGCCTCGAGACCATTTCTAAAATTCGATTGTTGAAACGTTAGATACACACATGATAATCTATTTAGTTTGTCTTTAAAATTATATCTCTACAATTTTCATGAAACATCATATATCTGCCAAACATTGATACTGTCCTTCGCACTTGCATTCAATGTTCCCACACACATATATTCAGCATGGTTATTTAATTTAAATAAATGTTTAAAATGAGTACGTTATCACTAGACAGTTGTGTTTTCTAAATTTCAATTTAAAATAAAGAGAACTTAGCTAATTTGTAATATGCTAATCAGATTAAAATTTTTATACTAAAAATTTAAATAAAATTAATTTTACCAATATATTAGAGCAATTAGGGCACTGGAACGCTATTTTTGTTACTTATTTATATATTATTCATAAAATTATGTTCCCTATTGGAAAAGAATATAGTAGCCAATTGATGGTCTGATGAGTAATGGTTTCGATTTAAAAATTTGCTTCACACGAAATTATTAATACAATCAAGAAATTTCTTACCCACTTTAAATACTGGATATATTATGCCAGTGGTGCCCTTGATCTTTGTCAGAAATTTGAAAAATTATTTATAACAACGCAAACCGTACAAAATACTTGAGCATCCTAAAAATTCCAAAAAAATTTCAAATAAAAATAACCTGAACCTATAATTAAATAATACTAAACAACAATAGTCGTCCACTTCATTTTAATTAATTATAAATAGTTTAACTATCTATCGAATCTTATATCTTTACATCAGAATTTATTAAGGAAAAATGTATTTTTTTAAAAGAGTACGATGCATGAAAGAAGATACATATATATATATATATGTGTGTGTGTGTGTAATCATTATTATGAATTTTAATATACATGGATTTGAAAAAAATGATCTTTATATAATTTAGATTATTCCTGATAAATTGAAAAGAGTATGGTGAAATAGATTATAAAACAATTTACTCATTTGTTTTAAATGTAATATATTTTGATAGAAATGTTTATTAAAGCGGTGAATTGGAAAGATAATTCTGAGTTTTTTATACAGAAGAAGATTGAAAAAATAAAATATTAGGAATACTTGAGAGAAACGTAATAAAGAGAAATATGTGAAGATTAAAAAGACCCTCAATTATAGCATTTAGTGTTAGCTACAGACTTTAGAAGTAAGTTTAGTACTAAAATGCTAAAATACCAATTTCCTTTTTTTAAACCAAAGATGAGTTAGTATTGTTACAGAAATGCTGAAAGATGTGCTAAATGGATATGATTTTTATATAATGAGAAATATTTGTAATTAATTTATTAGTAAACTTATTATTATCCATATAGATGTTATTAAGAAGAATAAAACAGAGAATTTTTTTTGCAGAATTAGTTTTATGAACATGTCTTTCAATAATATAATTTTGTGACGTATTTTCAGAAAATAAATGCTTATATTTCCCATTAAAGATATAATTATAAAGTAGCTTTCAAGTATAACAAAAATATTAGGCAGATTGGTTATTTATTATTTAGTTATGGATCAAATTAGTTAAATTATTAATTTGTGATCTGTATACCAATTTCATAGATAGATATTGTGACCCAGTTGTTACGTGAGATAATATTAGGAATAAAAAATTTAGATGTTATGATGTGAGGTACCGGCTACAGATCGATGAAACCTGACAAAAATTTTGTCTCTAGAAATCAAAGTAATAATGATTTGGAAATTTTTTACTAAAAATGGCTGTAAAATATAGTAGGCCTCTAGGGTACTTATGGAATTCAAATACAAATTCCTTAAGGATTTTATAAATCTTAACAATAAATCTGATAATGAAAAAGGATTTAGACATATTGCGCCCTTAATAGAGAAATTACAAGAAAGTTTTGTAGTAATATATGCAGATAAAGTTCCTGGAAACTTTGCTATAATGTAGAAACATATGTTCTGTTAATTGCTTTGTGAGTATTTTCTGAAGACAATGATATTTGTATAATTTCAAAACATGGAAATAGAGAAATTACTAATATGATAGCTGCCTTTAATTAAAAAAAACACTTGGAATTCCGCTTACTACCATCGAATTTTAACATGTGTTCTTATCTCTAAGACTTCATAAGAATCCTTTTAAATTCAGAATTTTTCATAACAAAAAACTTTAATATATTTATCACAAAATCGTAAGAAAATTTAGAAACTATTTTAAAAAATATTATAGAATTTAAAGAAACAGATATTATTTTAAAAATATTAAAGAAGTAATTAATTTCATATAGGCCATGCCCAAATACATTCAGTATATTGCTATGAGTTTCAGGATCATTTTAATATGGAAGATATATGATTGGAATTGAATTGGTATCCACGATCCCTTAAATTTGAATGATAATAATAACTTAGAGAGTATAATAAAACTTAACAAATCTTGAACATCATTCAATTAGTCTTCCAAAATATCATTTTATTTTCAGCACAAAGCATATGTAAATAAATCAAAGGATTACCTTAAGGAGGACCGGTTAGAAACAGACTGGCTAAACTTTATCAACATTTTATGAATCAAACTATGTTAAAAAAAATTTCTATACAGACACTTAGAATACTTAATAATTTTTGTGAATGTAAAGAGCAGAAGCGGAACATTTATTTCTTATCCTGACTATTTGAATAAATTGCAAACAAATGCAGATACAGGAAAGGCTGAATATCTTGAATTGGAATTACCGATAGTAGATCACACCATATATAGTAATATTTATGATAAGG
>BMAW01093006.1:127370-148058 GCA_019974015.1 Nephila pilipes
GATTGTTTGCATTGGCAACCTTGTGGGTTCAAATGTCTGCTCAATTCAAAATTCGTCAAGAGAAATAATAAGGGTAGTTCCATATGTTATATCAAACTAGATATCAAAAAGTATTATGTGATGCGATTTTAAATTTAGGAAAAGAAAAAATAACATAGAATAATAAGCCAGATATGTCCCTGATAGTATTATGCGGAAGTAACTCAAAATCAAATCAGTTTCCAATAATAATCACAGCATTTCACATATTGCAAAATTCTTTTATTATATCCTGCATTTTTAGTTACTTTTCCTCCATCAAACTTTTTAAAAAAAAGATATCATATCCAATTTCCCATAAACATTTACATATTTTATTTATTTAAAAAAATATATTCATGATTTTTTTTTTCAAATTAATTTGTTCTTACGAATTTGTTTTTAAATAATATGTAATTGTTAAATTTATGTTTAAATATTACAAGTGATGTGATTGAAAAATAATATCTCCATTACCATAATTTTATTCTTCATTCAATTTTCACTATTCCGACTGTATCTGAAAGCTATATTTATTCCTACGTGTAAAGCATTATTCCCTTTTCGACATTGTCTCCATTTCTTTCTCCTTATTTTACCAACGTATAACTAATCGAGAAAAACCATCGAAAAAGATTTCCAGTGGTTGTTGTCAACACCACGTGTCAATGACAGCTTTCGCCTTGTCAGGTGAATGAAAGTGATGTCCTTTTAAGTGCTCTTTCATTTTTGGGGAGAGCTGCAAGATCGGGAGCAATGATGTGTGTCTCTCCGCTTCTACCTCATCTCCATGTAGCTCGTTATCTAATTCAGTTCTCAGCACACCGACGACATCTGGGAATAAAGGAAATAAATATAATACATAGACTACACATGAAGGTTTCAGCACAAGAAAAAGTGTGAAAGTTGTGTAAGAAAAGTTATTAACCCTGAAGGCATTATCTTTAAATGTATCACTGCATTTCATAATTAGTAATAAGTGATCGTAAGTAACTAATGGCAGATTAAATCAAAAAAATATTCATGTTTTCATAGTCTATTTTAAATTAATTTAAAAAAAGTTAGATATCCATTTAAAACTTAATTCGAAATATAAGAAGATCATTAACCATTAATGAGAAAACTAATACTGAGAAAATCACAAGTAATTTTTATTCGAAAAAACGATCACTCCAAAGTTGTTCTGGATAAAATCTGTTTTAATGGTTAGAAAAGTAAAAAAAAATATGTTATTTTAACAGGAAGATGGAAATAAGTGTTTTTTATAGTGGAAAAAAAAAAGAAATTCCAATGTAAAAACTGTTAGAACTCTTTAATAGGAGAGTTAACAGGGGAGAAAAACTTCTATTAAGAAATTAATGTCCCCAAATTATTTTTGCACGGACGATAAAGGTTAGTCACTTCATATAACAGTGACATATAGTGATTGTAGATAAGAGGATAATTACTTCCAAGTAAAAAATCAGGTAAAGTGAAAATCACTCTTCTAAAACTACTGCAGAGACCCTGGAGGCTTAAAATGAAGGATTTTTTTTCTTTTAGGAATTTGATGCTGTTAAGGCTTAGGCTTATTTATTTATTTTTTGTTTTCTAATTATTTTAGTGAAAAGTTCATTACTTTTGTATGCCAAAATTTTCAATAGTTATTCGAAAGTAAATTGTTTTTTTTTTTATTTAATATGATAGATAAGAATTATGGACAATTTTATTTTATTGCAATTAAGAATTTACTTAAGGTAATGTATTTAGTTAAAAATTAAATATTTTGAATTAGGTAGTGAGAACAATACTTATATTCTTATAATGCTCCTTCAAAGACTGAAAATTATTAAATAACTTGCAGAATCAAAATGAATTTGCAATAATTAGCATGCCGAAATAGGAATACATTGCAGAACTGATTAATGGAGTTATATTAGTTGTGTTACAATATGAAAACAAACATTTATTGTAAAAAAAAATGTCTTTCACTTCAAAGCGAAAGATTTCTATAGCTACTGTATCGTTTTCTGGAGATAGAACCTATCTATAATACTGAAATATACGAATAAAATATGACATTGGCTAATTTCTATTGATTATTTGATTCGATAAAACAGTATTTATCGTAACTTAACTTATCTAAGTCTTATGTAATATACATATATATATACAGAGATATATATATATATATATATATATATTAAGTAATATATATATATATTAAGTAATATGTATATATATATATACATATATATATTATTTATATTATCATCAATAACTTATATATACATATATATATAAAGTTATTGATAAAGAAATAGTTTTGAAATAGGTTTCATAACTTTATTCAAATTTGGGATTAAATAATATTAAAATGGAAAAATAAGTTCTTACGAAACATTAAAAAATAAAAATGTTTTTAACTCAGGTATGATAAATTCTTAGTGAGAGATATAAGTCTTCCTTGAGATGAATATCTTTTGAGACTCAATTACCACATAAACATAGTTTTACAGATTACAGTGTAACTGACGTGATTTTGTTTCATTATGATGGATTACTTTATTTCCTGCTTAAGTCTAGTCTATTTTGAGAAAGGTCACTGTAGCGATAGCTCACTAGTATCATTCATTGAGGAAACGATTACGAAGAAAATGAAATAGCAGATGTAGTATATAAATTTAGTCGTCTGATCAGAAGTAAAAGTAGAAGATTTAGGTTACCTATTACATTAAAAAATAGAATATTGAAACACATTTAACGAATTGCCTCTAATTCTTGATATATTAGCTTTCTAAAACTGTCAAAGTATTGATGCCCGATTAGTAGAAAGTAAATAACATACAAAACTACAAAAAAAATACATAATTATATCATTACAGAGTTAGTCTGTATTTAAAGAAAAACAGGCGCTTAAATTTTTTTTCCAAATATGCTAGTTTCGAAAAGTTCAACTTCACAAATCAAAAATTCATCATAAAGAGGCCAAAAGTTGGTCAAAATTCTTGAAATTTGGAGTGTATTACAACTAAAACCATCTTGCCTCGATTTATAATATGCAAAATGGGGAGTCTTTGTCTCTTTATGTAAATACGATAGATTAATACGAGCTCACTAGGTGGGATCCGCTATTCAGAGAAAGGTTGCTATGTTAAACAATTTCCAAATAGGCTGAGTATAAGAATGTTCTCTTTGACATTTTCCAGCAGAATTGCGCTATAGAGTCACAGTCCGATAAGAAGCAGATCACCTATAGTCTGACATTGCATGATTGTATATTGTCGATCATTTCAAGGTGATCCTGTCATAAAACGAATTCCGAACTACTGGTCCAGTTTCTCAGAGACCTATCGAAGAGTGACCTCAATAGTATCCACTCCTTTAGATGAACGGTACTTGCACCTTAGTGCGTATCTGAACAGGACTGCAATTCCATGTCACCATAGACAGGCGCTTATTTCTGCAACAGCAATGATAGTATCAACCAGGACTGTAAGCAAAAGTTTGCATGAAAGAAATCTGTATAATAGGGGACAGGTATTATGTGTCCCTCTTAAATTCCTCCACTCCCAGAAGCATTTGAATTGAATTTGTAATGTAAACATATTGAGAAAATTAGTGAAGGTCTGTTCTAATCACTGATGAGTCCCACTTTGCCTTCCCCAGTAATTCTCTACGTGTGAACACGTAGAGGAAAATAAATACTTTATATACTCAAGGTCAAAAAAATTAGAGCACCAAGGAGTATTCAGAATGAAACGAAATTTTACATACATAATGACTACTTTGATTTAAGTAAATGATTACAAAATCAAAGAAAAAGGATCATTTATTTCAGAGAAAAAGGCAAAAGAACAGAGGATTTAATACCCTGTTGAACCCCCTGTAGCGCAAATGCACGATGCGATATGATCGGGCATTGAGGCATAAAAGTTCTGTATCATGTCTTGAGACATTTCGTTCCATATTTGCTGTAACCTTGACTCTAGTTCGTTCAAACTCATGGGATGTCCAACTCGCCGTCCCAAATAATCAGAGATATGCTCGATTGGAGACAAATCTGGGGATCGGGCAGGCGAAGAAAGGGTAGTAACAGTGCGGAGATAGTCTTATGATACTATTGCCGTATGAGGCTGATCATTGTCTAGTTGAAAAAGGGGTCCTGAGGGCCGTTTTGAGGGTTGCAGGATGTCATGGACATACCGTTGGGCTGTCATAGTGCCACGGATCAATACTAGGGGTGACCGTGCATTGTAAACAATGGCACCCCATACCATCACACCAGCTGTGGAAACGGTGTGTCGCTGTAAAGCAAAGACAAGATTGAGGTGTTCACCATGGGGTCTCCACACACGAACACGATTGTCATCACTGCTGAGATTGAATCTGGATTCGTCTCTAAAGACGACCTGGTTCCATTCCGCTGCAGTCCAGTTTCCTCGTGCTCGGTACCACTCCAAACGGAGGCGTCCATGGGTGGGCGTCAAGGGCAGCACTAGTAATGGGCGCCTCGATCCCAAATGTCCTTCAGCCAGGCGCCTTCGTATACTTCGAGAAGACATAGGGGGCCCTAGTAAAGGTGCTACCTGTGCCTGGGTGGCGGCCGATGAAGCAGTTGGCTGTACGCGTGCATTTCTTACGATGTGGCGATCTTCTCGACGACTGGTCTGTCGAGGGCGTCCTGAGCCTAGTCTTAGTGTAAATGACATCTCTCTCGTATCCACTGGTCCCAACACCTCCTCACAACACAATCAGAGCGGCCTAATTGACTAGCTAATCACCTAGATGACCACCCAGTTTCCATCATGCCGATGATTCTCCCCCTCACAAACTGCGACAGCTGCTCATAATGTCTTCGAAAACGGCGTAATGGCATGTCTACATAAGCTCTTCCTGTGTAAACGATTCAGCACACTCAAACAAGCTTTGTTTACCTATTTTATACTCCATGGAGAACGACGTTAATCACCCTCTACCGGCTATACGTAATGCGCAATCACGCTGCCTTTCTAATCATTTGCATATTTCCCCGACATGTACCTCCGTGCCATGTTTTGTTACGATCCCGCAATTATTTCTTGGTGCTCTAATTTTTTGTCCATGAGTGTATTTTGAATCTAACACAAGTGAAAGTGACAGCTATGTATTAAGTAATGTTTTTGTTTGGGTATCAATATGTTTTAGTGGACCAACAGTTCTGTATCTGTTTCCAGTTGGAACTCACAGTACTCAAAGGTAAAGAGTTGACTTATTGAATCTTATTGTTCCTCCATATGGGGGCGCAATTAGCGATACCTTTATTTAGCAAGCAAATAACCTGCGCCCTGGTTCTTCTCGCCAAATGCACTAATTTTTTGTTGAATAAAATTATAGTCCAAATGGAATAGCCAGCACACTTTTCTGAGCCCATTGAGAATCCATTAATTATATAAGCACATAAAAGAGTATTTAAGGAAGAAAATCATTTGAATAAATATAAAAAAGAGGGCTTTTTTGAGATGTGTAACCCCTTTTTATCTCCCTCCGGGAACTCAAAATGGGATTAGAGGTGTCTTACGAGATTAAATTGCAATGCTACTCATGCAATTCATTTTAAACATCTAAGACAGTTTGAGACATAATTGTCAGACCTCTGGAACTGTTCGGAGTGATTATATTCACTATTGAGGATTTTTTTTTACATTTAATTTACATTTCCGTATTTAGGACATTTTGTGTTCCTGTTGATGTCACAGGATGTAAATAATATGTATAAAATTTTCCAATGTTTTTGGATTGCACATGATATATTAAATATTATCTCCAAGTTCGACCTATTTGTTAGCACTCTTTTTTAAGTTATCATCAATTTTTAGTCTGTCGCTTAACTTTCGGAAATCAATGTAATTTTGCAAATCATTTTAATTGATTCCAAACGGAGTCTGATTGTCTAAGCATCGAAAAATTTATGAAAAACAACAAACTTATGAGAATTATAGAAATATTGAGAAATATTTGTTACCATAGAAAGTCATCAGCAGAGTTTTAATTATACTCACTTAAATATAATCATGAAGATTAATGTATAAATATAAATAATTCATGCCTATTCTAAGAATGAATTAAACTCTCTTAAGTATTGATTAAAATATATGCGAATGTAGAAATAAATTTAGATATATCTAGATCAATAAAATGCTCTGAATAATACTTTAGTTTATAAGCACCTAAAGTAGTATTTAAGGATCAAAATCAATAGAATAATAGCAAATGCAGAAATAATACGTTCTTTAGAAGAAGATAATTTTCTAAAGAAGGAATTTTAAAAACAGAGGTCCAAAACCAAGATAATTATTTAATAAGTATAACAAATTTATGTTGTAACAGAATTTTTTTCATAGCTCTATTAATTTTAACTAATAATTACTAAAGTTATTAAGAAACTGCATTAAAGCTTATGTTACTATTTTAAATATAATTTATGGCCAGCCTCTTCCTTTTTAATACATATAATTATAGAAAGAATTAAAAATGTATATTCCTAATCTAATATAAAAATTAAGACATTATGCTTATCCTACATCAAAACAGAAGTAAAAATTATCTGATAAACTCAGAATAGGTTTAACAAATTAAGTAATATTTTTCATTATGACCTAAAATATTGTTGACCAAATTTAGAGGAATTAAACGTTAACCCAAGAATTGAAAATTTCATTTTCAATAGAAAAATAAAACAGAGAAAAGAATAAAAATATATCTCGCCTAAATAAATTAAAATGTGCAATTAATTTCGAAGTGCTTAGATAAAACAAATCAGGCATAACGGAATAGATAATGAATTTAAAAATTATACTTCTTATTCTGTTTTGTTAGCACTTTGTATTTGTCAGTAAAAGAAAATACATCGCGTTTGTTTCTGCACTCTAGAAGTCCAGCAAAGAAAATATCAAGTATAAAGAAAGCAATAAAACCTTCAGAATAAATGTATAATCCCATAACTCTGTAAATAAATGGAAAACTGTTTTAGAGATGACAGCCCTATTAATAGCATTGTCATTACTTAGATGGTAACTGCGAGTTGTCGTGGGATTCGTTGTATTCGATATCGGTGAAACTACAACTTGTCATTACACTATATGCTCTTATGGTGATTAATAATCCCGTGATCTGGATTAATTTATTCGTAATAATCTGTAGCTTCTAACTTTGGTTCCCCCGCTTCTAAACGTTCGACGAAATTTCTTAAGAGTTTGAGATAACGTTTTTCATAATGGATTGTCATTAAGGCATCTGAAAAGTAAAATAAGTAATTTATTTTGTGTCTTCCTAAAAGATAAGTTTCCCAATAAAATTAACGACAATCTTTTGAAAAATATTTATTTTTATATTAAGATATACTTGTTTTCTATAAGTGCAATTTTATACAACTAATTTTACAAAAAAAAATTATTTTGTAATACTTCACTTCAGACAAACGTTTAAATACTTTGAATCATATATAAATAAATCACACTTTATAATTCAAACTCTTACGAATATTTTTGATCACTTCTTAAATGTGGTCACTATTTAAATTTTATTTAAATACGCATATAATTTAATCTGTGAACTGTAATCATAAGTATACGTAAATTTTAAATTTATGTAAGTTTTATGTAAATATATGTAAGTTTTAAGTTTTAAATTGATTAATTATTTTAAATTACAAAAAACATCTCCTGGAGGTACACCTAACTCATATTTTCATTCTACACATTTAAATTTAATACAGTCTAATCATAGTAAATATAAAGGTAGAATATTTAAGACATAAAATTTAGGCAGTTTTATACTTCATATGAATAAAATACCTTTCTAAAGTCGCAGTTTATATATTTCTATTTTAAGAAATATTATTTCTAATTACACTATTAGAAATAACAACGTTCTAAGTTGTAATAAACCCAAAAAATATTAATAATAAGTTTATAACAAATTGCATTAAAGCTAATTTCCTTACTAGTTTTATTAATAAACATTTAAAAAAGATTACGACTAATTAAAAATAAAGGATTTATATTTTTGTCTTTTTTGTATACATGGGTATATGTAGTTTATTTTAGTGATTTTCTTACATCTGCAACAGTTTTTTAACAGAAATTCAAGTTTTTTTTACAAATTTTTATTTGACTTTTAAACATCAGGAGGAAACAAATATTTTATAATAGTGTCTTTTTCGAAATTCAATAGTCTTGGAATTTAATTTTAACAGGTTTATTAATTTACTGCAAATACATTTAAATTTAAAATGTTTCTGCGTATGCCTTTTTTAATTATTTATATTTGGTTGGATAAGTATTTTTAGTATAATTCTGAAGTTTTGTACTATCAATCAATCAATTAATAGTTTTAGAGGTTATAAGGAATGTAATATCGCTTCAAATTGGATTGAGTTATATGCAACAAAGTCGTTATAAAAGTAAAAGCTGTCATTTTTTTCGTTTTGAGAATAGTTTTTGAAATATGAATTAATAGGCGTAGTTTATGTTTATTTACATTAATTTTTATTGTATTTATTTTCTTATTTCGTTTTTATAATTTTAAACTCTGTTTGTATATTGAATTTTGCTTTTCTTGCTCTGTACATATTAATGATAGCTGAAGTTGTGATGGTTGGTTCGGTGAATCTTGTTAAAGTATCCGATTAGGTTGAAAAAGCGTTTTTTAAAGAAAATTTCGATTTTTTTTTCTGATTGTAAATTAAAGTCCTACTTTTCAAGATTCCATAACAGTCTTTATTTTTACTTTATGTGAGGTAGAACTAAAGATATAGATTTTTTAATAATGTGTAGTAGTTGAAAACGAAACCAGAAGTAGTGACATTTAAGACCAGAAGTACACGATTTACCCTTTTTTACAACGTTTTTCTGAATTTCACTTGGTGTGCGTGTGTGTGTGTGTGTCATCAAATTTTCGATAGTTAATTTAACCAACTTCCCAACAAGCTAGAGCTTTGAAATTTTGGGAATCGTTTGTACTCGCCTAACAATGAAAAGTTTTAACTCATATTTTTTAAAATAATGCAGTTTAGCCCAATCACTTGACGCAATTTGAATAATTGCCAAACTTGGCGAATTTTTTTTTTTTTTTTTTTTTTTTTTTTTTGGCTAAATGTTAAGTCCGCTTCGCGGACCAATTTAGCAACATTTGGCAAAATACCGCCAAATAATTCCTGTCTCCAAGAGTGGTTTGTCTAAACTGTATTCCAACCATTTAATTTACCGGATTAATTAACTTTAGTTAGTTTTAACGTTGTTATGTATTTCACTTGGTGTGTGTCTGTATGTATGCGTATCAGTGTGTCATCAAGTTGTCTATTGTTAATTTAACCAACTTCCCATCAAGCTAGAGCTCTGAAATTTTGGGAACCGTTCTTATTTGCCTAACAATGCAATATTTAGATATTTGCGACCAGTTTTAACTAATATTTTAATAATTTTTTTAATAAACTTTGCCACCATATAAAAACGTTGTTTTTAAAAACGTTGGTTTTTATTTCGAATTTTTTAAGGTATTATTGCTCTAAAATAATGTTTTGAAACCTTAATTTTAATTTTCTGCTTACTAAGCCACACTTTATTTATAATTATTTAAAGCCATTTTGTTGTAGATGGTTGGCAACAGTGTTTTCGGCGATCGCTAATGTTTGCTTACATTTCGTGTAATTTCGCTTACTGTTACTTGCATTACTTTCAGTTCTTTCTTTGTTTGAAATTAAATTTAAATTAATTTTTCTTCAAAATATGAGTAGAAGTGGTTCATATAATGCGTTAAAAAAGTTTTAAGGAAACTAAAAGACTTGTACTGTAACTGATTCAGCATGTCTAGGAAAGAAGATTGCAAATGAAATGATGTTACAACAGAGTAGAAAACCTGAACATGATGAAAAGTATTCATCAGGTTATTTAACTAGGAACTTAAACATTGATTGACAAACTTAAAAACTTACTTACTACCAAAAAAGTATTTGCTGAGAACTATGCTTTTTGTGTTTGGTGCTTACATTAGTGTTGTAAAATTTAATAATAGATTTGATGGTTTATTATGCATATTAAATCAAATGCACACATCGATTCTACATATAATAATGTACAGGGACAAACAGCATTTGATAGTGATTGCATTGAAGCGTTAAAATGCGTCAACAGCAAAAATTTCCATTAGAAAGTTTGGTGCCATAAGAAAGAAAAAGAAAAACAATAATGGAAGTAAAACATGGAATAACCAATAAAATTGGGGAATTTTAAGTTATTTAACTTTTAATTGAAATATATATATATATATATATATATATATATATATATTAAATGTGTGGGTTTTTTTAATAAAATTTTCACACAATTTTTGCTCCAAAAATAAGGTATCTCCATAACAATCATCCTGAATTGAATGAAATTGGTACAAATATTTCAAAAACCCTTCAGAGTATTACAAACCACAGATTTAGATATAGTTACATTTAATCATATTTTATAGTTACTTTCGGATTAAAACATTAATCAATTTTGATGAAAAATCATAATGTCAACTTCAAATGCTTATGCAAAAATCATTAATGTCAATTTCGAATGTTTATGCAATACTTTTCTTCAAAATTATTTTTAACATGCAGTGTGTGACACTTCATAGAGATTATGAAGTATATATATACAAAACAACACTTTTTTATGCCCCTTATTTTTTAAATTATGCTGTTTTTCTTGATATTGAAATTTTTGCTAAAATTTCATAAAAGACATTGTTTTTTTCAAAACCTAGAGGTAATATATGTATATATTTATATACATTCAAATGTTTGTGATATTATAAGTCTGTTTCTATTGTTTGTCATTTTAAAATTTTCCTTATTGTCAATTTTTGAAAAAATTATATGTATAGCGGCTTTCTATTTCTAATTAGAATTCAAAAGACTAATAGTTTTCTCACATAGAAATCAATTTTTTTAAACATCAACTGGTAAACTAAAAATTCGTAGACAATTATGGGACAAGTTACATTAGCCAATACAAATCGCCTGTTGTATCCACGATTAAGTTCCATATCTAATCAAATTAATTTTGAGCAATAAGTTTTAATATTATTATCATTAGCTACTTGGAGCCAAACTCTAGTTGTTTTAATACCTCATTTATGATATGACAAAGCCAAATCAGAAATGCTCTAATCGACCAAAAAATTTTCCATGAGAGTTTATTCAACACATAAACACGCGTAATTGAAGCCATTCCGCCCATAAGCATCTCTAAATTTTCTAAATGCGCATGCGTAATCCTAGATACAAAATTCCGATTAATAGTCTGATGAGCAGATGCAATATCAAGCTTTCTTTAAGTTTCAAAAAAGCCATCCGCTAATTCAGCGAGATCGATTAACTTACCCATTAACTTTATTAGGTACCAATATATATATACTCTATAACAAAAAAACGACGCATCAAGAAGGAGTTGTCCGATAGAGACAAAAATTGGAGGATAGGAAAATTATGTACATAATAGAAAGTGATTAAATTTCAGAAAAATTGAATGATTTATTTCATAGTTTATAGTTACAAAGTAATGAACTCAATAAGGTGTTGACTCACCTCTAGCTTGGATGCAAGCTACCATATGACGTGGAATAGAGTGATAAAGCTCGCTGATGGTCTCCTGCGGTATTTCTTGCCAAATTTGCTCCAATTGTTGGCCTAGGTCATCAACACTCCAGGGTAGATGCAGTCTCCTTTCCATTATATACCAGACATGCTCGATGGGAGAGAAATCTGGCTGACCAAAGTAGTGTTTGACAAGCTGTAAGACAGTCATAGCAAAACGTGGCGAATGTGGTCTGGCATTATCTTGCTGAAAAATAAGGTCGGGGTATTGCAAAAGAAAAGGTAGCAAAACAGGTCTCAAAATGTCGTCGACGTACCACTGTGATGTAAGTGTGCTTCTAATGACAACCAAAGGGGGCAGGCTATCAAAGGAAATGATACCCCAGACCATAACTCCAGGTTGAGGACCTGTGTGGCGTGCAATAGTGAAAGCAGGATCGGCACGCTGCCCTGGACGTCTCCAGACATGTTTTTGATGATCGTCAGGACACGGAAGCGGGATTCGTCGTTAAACACTGTACGTCCACAGTCAGCATCATTCCAACCTGATCGAGCCAAGGACCACTATGATCTGGCTCAACAGTATGCAAGAGTGAGTGGCAGGTGGCGTAGCGGTCGGTACGATCGTAGATTTCACTCAATCAGCCGTCTGTGAATGGTCATGGTGGACACTCGTGTGCGGATCGCACATCCGAGGGTTGACAACAATGAATCAAGTGCTGTGAGATTTGATCTGACAACCACTCAATACTCGGGTTCTGCTGTGGCCCTAGGTCGACAGCTACCATCATGATGCTGAAATTTGTCGTTGTCCACCCATTCTTGCCAGCATCTTCTAAACGCCGCACTTCTTCGACCCATATGACTAGTGATTCTTCGATTTGCCCAATCTGCCTCTTTGAATCCAATGATAGAACCTCTTTCAAATTATGAGATGCTCGTAATGAGCTCGAATCCTGCAGCGATGCATTTTTTTCAGTCGTTGAAAGGTATCCTAAATCGCAATGCAAACAAAAATTTGACCATCATATTGAGAATCGCCTCTTACACCTGCCGAGTGCGCAGTTATGCTGCTCTGTAGCTCCCGATATTCATACATTGGACACCAAATGTTAATCATTTGCATGTTCAGTCTAATTTGTTTTGTATACGAAATTTTATTACAATATGGCAACTCCTTCTTTGTGCGTGTGGTTAGGTTTTTTTTTTTTTTTTTTTTTTTTTTTTTTGTAGAGTGTAGTTGAATTGGTTATGTGGCAAGAGTTATGTGACCAAAGGAATTCACATATTCCTTCTTTGCAATATCCATTGCTTGCTAATAATTTCTTCAAGACGAGAATAGGACCCATACAAACTTCTGAATAAATTCGTTTATCATTTTACCGTAATTAAAATTGAAATCTTAAGTAAAATATCTTTCTTAATTCGTCGAATTTCATCCACGATTTACCTTAAAAATATTTTATGCATTTCGTGTAATAACACACATTTTCCTTTCTCTGCTTTGAAACACCTATTACACTATTTTTCTTTTTAAGATATTTTTATAAAATTGTTTCATACCTATAAGCAGCAAATTTAGAAACGTTTTTCACTAACTATAGAGCAGACGATAAACAATGACATCTTTGCGAATTATAAAAGTCTGCTCTGAATTTAGAAACAGTCCCACAAAAGTATCAAATTTCGAAATTTAAATCCTTCTCTCTTTATTCCATTGAATCGCTAAATAAAAATATAAAAATAAAGATAATTTCAGAATAAGTCAAGTTTCAAAATACCCCAGAAATGGGGAAAATGATTAATCATTTTTGGATCCAAAATCGACTTCCGTCAGATTTCAGGTTTCATTTCAAAACTCATCATTATGATATATTATACGGATAACAAAAGAGTTTCAGCGCCAGTAAATAACTGAATAATGAGAAAAAATAGAAATAATTCTGAAGCAATTATGTCCATGACACGTATATTATTAATGATACAAATGGTTAAAAAAAATGTATCTCCTGAACGTGTTTTAATTTAAATCATATGATCATTATTAAAGGAAGTTAGTTAATAACAATTGATATTTAAATGATACATAAAACAGTTTTTATAAAATTTTAAGAAAAAATTATTTGTAGAGTGTGTGACTATCGCTGCAAATAGAAATACGTAAAATGGGTTATTGGAATATCAAAATAAAAAGTAAGATAAGAAAAATGTTTGTTAGATAAGGATGAAACAAAATTCAATTTCATTAAAAAATGTTACGTTACAAATAATTTAAATAATAAATATTTTAAACTTTAAAATAGCGAAATGATTTTAAAATGTTTTAACTCTAAATAATTCGAATAATTAATATTCCAATTGATTTAAATACTTATTTTGAGAGATTGAAATAACGACTGTAAAACAAATGCTTCGCAGTATGCATTCTTTGATTCTGTTTGTTCAAACAATGACAGAACAGTTTTAGTTCAATATACAAAGGAAGATCAAATTTTATTTTTAATATCATAGGTTTGAAAGCGTTTTCTCATGCTATTTTATTCTCGGATTATTTAGTGATTGAAGGTAATAATTTTTCCAACAAATGGTAAAGCTTTTACTCGCTAAGTGTTTCAAATGTTCATTTTTTTTCTTTCACAATCTTTGGATGTCAATAAGCTTAATAATCTAATTCTGATTACAGATATGATGTTTTTGTTCTTGATTATATATATTTAACATTTTTCATATTTATTGTAATTGTTATGGAGTATAATTGTCTTATCACACAAGAAAGAAAAGTTGATTCTGTATAGCGGAAATAACATTTTTAATTGCATTTATATTAAAATACCGTTTTAAAATCAAAGTTAACTCGATTTTCCGTTTTAGTGGATAATCACTTTATTTGAAAATTTAACTGTGTATTTTCATTCTTTGAAAAAATAATATAATCACATCAAATAATACTTACATAGCATAAATAGTTGTTTAATAAAACCGATCAAGAAGCTGAGGTCATCTTCTTCCAGGAGGGCCGAGTGTGGGTTTGTAGTAGAAACACCCGATCATAGAGGGCGCTGCCTCTGCTACTGAAGGGAGTCCACTCTTGAAGCAGAGTCGACGGTAGTCATCGGAACGAGGAAAGTGTGGGTTTGTAGTAGAAACATCATGATCATAGAGGGCGTTACCTCTGTTACTGAGCCCACTCTTGAAGCAGAGTCGACGGTAGTCATCGGAACGAGGAAGACGCCCTTGTTGATGACTCTAGATGATTTCTTAAGACGCTGAAGAGTATTGTTTTAATATTTTTAAATGTTATTGTGAAATGTCTCGTCCAGTATGTTCAACTTTATGTTCATGTGAAACGTCAATATTAAATGTCTGTGTGCTAATTCAAAGTGTTATTTACTATTTAGTAATATCGGCCATCCCACATATATATATATATATATATATATATATATATATAGAATATTTCTTTATATTTAAAAAATGCTTAATTGTCTCTCTAAGATATTTGTATTTATTTCATTTAGCGTGTGTGTCAATTTTGGTATTTTTAAGTGAAATTTAATATATTTTCTATTTTTAACTTTCTTTTACCTTGCAGTTAAATTTCTGATTTTAATTTTTTTTTCTTTCTATCTTTCAATAATATAGTTCCCTGAAGTGAGATGATTAGATACGTAATTATCGATATATACACAAGTTATCCCATTCCGAAATATGGAACAGTATTAATTACATTATTTCCATTCTTAAAATTATTGGCATTCCTATTACTTTGATTTAACTGTTTGATTCTTAAATATTTTATTACGGTTATTTAACGTTTTCAGAGTTTTAAAAGTTAGATAGTTTCATCTTTTAAGTAAATTTTTGCTTCATTTTAATTTCTTAATTTACAATTGGTTATTTCTTTTAACTTTTTGATTTCTTTCTGTTAGTTGTTTTTGATTTAAATATATATATATATATATATATATATATATATATATATATATATATATATATATATATATATATATATATATATATATATATATATATATTTATTTATTTATTTATGAAATGTATTCTTTATAGCTAGTTCATAATATATGCTTTGTAATGAAATAATGTGTGTTTATCATCACACTTTAGGGAAATGTATTTTAAAATGTTAATGATGTAAAAAAATCAAATCCTCAATTTTCAGCAACTGTCTCCATTGAAAAGGAAGCTATAGACAAAAAAATCAAATTCATTTAAACAGAATGCAGCCGAATTTCTTATAAATAAAACTAATTAAATCTAATAAAAAGAGAAATATTCATTAAACCAAACATCAATTAAAAAAAACTAAACATTCTAAAAGAAAATATAATATAAAAAAATTACCAATGATACGTCATCAGAAGTAATGTTTAACCTTTTTAAAGATTACAAAAACAAATGCAAAAGAAAATTAATTATGTAATCATATAAAACACTTTGGCAAATTGGAAATAAAACAAGCATTATAATTTCAATTTTTTTTTAGTTATAGATCTGTACACAAATTTCATGCATATAATCTCTATTTTACCATTTTTATTCGATGAAAGAATTCACCACGAAAGTAAAAACTGATTGACTTATTTAAAAGTAACCGTACCAATAAATTGTTTGTGATTTAAATAAACGAATAAAACTTTTTACTTAAAATTGACGAGGACAAAGAGTTAAAAAGGAAAAACTTTAAAAACAGTATTTTACAAATTTAAAATATCAAGCAATAAGGCTATTACGAGATTATTAAAAATAAGAAAACAGTATCAAAGAATTAAAATAAGTCATCATCTAGAATGTAAAAACTTATTTAAAAATAAATTGATTAAAAATATTTAATAAAAATAAAAACAAAATATATTAAGAGAAAAAAAAGAGAAAGAAGAAATAGAGAGAATAAAATAAATATTAAATTAAAAAAAGAAAGAAAATATATATCAATCCTTACATACCATACAAGCACTATATAACCCATATATACATATTTATATATATATATATATATATATATATAATTACATCGATCAGTCAACTCCCGAGACTTCAACGCAGGATGGCGCTCGTGAGTGAAACCAGTAGGCTGGGTCTTTCTAAGAGTACTAACCTTCTTGAAACGTGTCCAAAATTTTTAAGTCGATCAGAGCAGGAAAAGGTTTTTAGTAAGTGAAAGAGTTTTTCAATGGGTCCGCGATGTTTTCGATGGTAAAACAATAAGCGTGAGTCGATGATTCAGAGAAGCTGATTTCAATGCTATTTACTGCACAAAAAAAGATTTCCTTGGAAAAGAAAAAAATTAGACAAAAACACAAGATGCCGTTAGATTCAGTGTATCACCCAAGGTGATTAAAAGTGTTATGTTGATGAATAAAAAAAATGAAAAAAATGTGTCACTTATCTCGAATGTTATACATATTTGCTGTGGTTGATTGTGATGTGTGTTGTTATGTGTGTGTGTGTGTGTGCGTGGTGTGCGTGTGTGTGTGTTACATTTCAAACATTCTTGAGCTGTAAGGGAGTGAATAGGAGTTTGACTGAGGATAACAAATCATTCTTTTCGCAACTTTTTCAGGATAAACAGGTGGCACAGTTTCCGATAACAGCTGAAACAGATCACGGCACTTTAGGTTAGGATACGATACTTGAACAAACCGCACTTTTCATGAAAATAACAATTATACCCGCAACGTTCAGCTACCACTAATTCTAGTTCAATCTACGGACAGATCCTCCGAGAATAGCATGTGCACTTCAAGAAGGCTCTGTACAGTTCGGCTAAATTCCTGCTCTGAAGATTCACACGGCCCGCAAGCGATGCATTCTCACGGCAAATCCAATTACCGACAACGTTTCAAGATCTATTCACGATCTCCAGGGAGTCAGTGAGACAGATTGTTTGACTTTAGAAGTATTGATATCTCTCAGTCAGGTAGGACTCATATAGGAAAATTCAGGAAAGTCTGTTCTTTCTTACCCTTGAAGATATCGACTCGATTCCAATCTTGGAAACTTTTATTTGTCGTCAAAATCATCATGTTTCTTGACAGAGCCAAAATGGTTCCTAATCCATCGCTAAAGTTGAGGGCCATTCTTAAACTTCCCTTGGCTGGACAAATAGTGAGCACCTCTTCATGTTTCTTTCTTATCAAGAGAAGCTGCTCAGAAGCGCCATCTCATGTTCGTTTCAACATATTTCTGTGAATGATATGTGAAAGGACAATTCCGATCCACTATAAGGTTAGAACACCAGGCTCCATAGTAATTAGATAATTAGAGATCGGGGAGGCCGCATGTGTTGGTTAGTAAAGACCAGTTGTATGAAAGTTTTGTTATATAGATTTGTGCTACATTAATCCATACTTAAAGTTTGAGCAAAAGAAATATAAAGAAAGTGGTTATTTGTTCGATGCTACTCACCGTTCAACTACTAGACAAGGATTGGAAATTGTTTACTAAGGCGCAACCGACAGGATCGTATCAGGTGAGTAACATATTTGCTAATGCAGATTCCCATTGTTTACTATTGTAATTGTCTGGTCCATATGTATGTAGTAAAAGTATAGATAGGAGTTTGCTCTTCCCGGAACGTAAAGTTATTTACCAAGTCAGAGAGAGAATATTCAACAATGGAATCATTTTTTGAGTGTTGTTTGGTTTGTTTTAATACATTTTATTACTGAAAGGAAAATATTGTTTCTTTGATTAGAAATTTTTTGTTGTCCCAGATCAGTAAAAGTAGCTCTATTAAACTTGTAATCGTGCATTTTGTAACTGATAATCCATCGGATTCACTTGCATCATTGAAGATCTTGAATGCGTTTCTTTTAGTAGTTACATTTGTAAATCGAAAAGTCGACTTTATATATACAATCTCACACTGTATATTCTCATGAACTTCTTGTTCATGCAATTTATTTTAATGAAGTTTTGGATGCAAATGGTTTTATGAGAACAATTCATGTGTTAATTTCTCTTTTGTGTGACGTTATGCGTTATTGTTCATACCTATTATAAATAGAGGTAATTTCAATACGATTAATGGGTTCTATGATTTATTTTTAATGTATGGTTATGCACTTGATGGTTTTTTGATGGACTTTCTAGAGCATTTGTTTGTAAGGGCCATTTTTAGGCGATGTTTATTGATTGATAAAAAATAATAGATAGAATAAGGACAAATTAGTTTTGATTATTTTATATAGATTGTGTTTTGATAAATGGAATATTTTTCATTTATAGTGATAGTTTTTATATATTCATTATCGGAATTTTAGCTAAAATGTGAGTTGTACAAATATAACATTAGTTATGATATTTAATGTATTATTCACAATATTGCAAAAAAACAAGAGCTTGTTTTAATGTTTGTTCTAAATTCAACATTTTTGTATCATTATTTGATATTGTGTCTGTCAAACAGTATTGTAGCCCATTGTATAATCTCGAACATGATTGTACATATAGGGTTGTATGATATACATTAATGGTAGTTAGAGATTATTATATATTTATTTGAATATTTATTAATTACTTTTCTAAGAGTTACATAGTTAGGTAATAAAGATGAGCCTGGTACTTGATGCCACTTTTATTGATTATATGTTTAAAAAAGAGTATGGGTTATTAAATTGTAACCAATTATATCATCTATTGTCTGTATACTTATTTAGTTTTTGATAGTATATTTTATAAAGACTCCTTTCAGTTTTTAAGAGGTTTTTATTTCTCTCTTTCAAACTTACTCCTAGCATATTATATATACATTATAAAATAGGGTTTACTAAACAACTACCTACTGGTCATTTTTAATTAGGTACAGAAAGATTTGCGTAATTTGGCTGAAGAAATGGGGGAATAAAACTTCCGAAATGAAGATAATAAATCTAAAGATAATTATTATAGAAAGTAAATCTTAGAATTAAGAATTTGTAAAGGGACATAGGGATGATCATAAATGCCAGACTCTAGGAGACCAAAAAAAAAAAAAAACGCAAATGGAGTTAGAAGCTCAGCAAAATCAAAGATAGTTGGAAGCTCAACAGAAGCAAATACAGCTGGAAGCTCAACAGAAGCAAATACAGCTGGAAGTTCAGCAGAAGCAAAGAGAATGAGAAGCTCAGCAGAGAAGAGAACAAATGGAGTTTGAACTGAGAAAACTCGAAATCGGATCTGAGAATCAATTAAGCTTTCCTACATTTCCCAATAACAATGGGCAACATTGCTTGGAATTAATTACGCTTATAACTAGATTTAATTCGCGTGAGGACGATGTTGCGATTTATTTATCTCTGTTCGATAGACACGCCAAAAGAGTCAACATCGATGTTAAAGACTGGGTATCGTGTCTTTAACTTTATTACCATTCGAAATCCTCCAATTAATTAGTAGAGAATCGGAAGAAGATGAAATTTGAGAATTATGAGTATATTAAAACAATCTTGCTAAAAAGACTTAAACTGAATCCTCAAAGCTTTCGCAAAACATTCGTATTACATCTGAAGATAGCTGAGAAATCTTGGAGGGACTTTTGTTATGAAATAACAAATTATTTCAAAGAATGGATTGGAGATCTAGATATCACATATTTTGAAGGATTAAGGATTCTAATCATTACAAACCTACTCCAGATGCCAAAGATTTAGAGAAGGCAAGTAAACAGTTATTACATTTCAAAAAGAAGAAAGAATTTGATAGGAAAATAAAAGGATCGGATTCCTCTCCATCAGTTATATTTGAAACATATCAAAATCTTGGTTACAAGCAGTTATATAAGAAACTCGATCAGTGAAATCATAAAATCAAGAAATACAGCCATAGGAGAAAAAACGCTTTAGATGAGTTCATCAGCTTTTTTGAGCAGACAGAGAAGGTTTTGTGTCCTAGAAGAAATAAAAATGTTTGATACATGGATATTAGATGTTGAGATACAAATAATTTCCGATCATAGCCCATTGATTTATTTAACTTAAGGTGCTCCTCATGGTGCAAAGCTTTCTCGCTGAACATTAGCTCTACAACGTTGTAATATGAAAGTTACCTACAGGAAGGGTTGTCGCCATGGTAATGCT
>BMAW01093007.1:0-17881 GCA_019974015.1 Nephila pilipes
CCCCTGAGCTAATCTAATCAAAATGTTTTATTCATTATAATATCCCGTTTATTTTTAATCCAACAACACTTTTCTTTAACAAATTAGATGCAGTGCTGGCTACGTATTTACATATATAACCTGGAAAAAGGAATGTGAATTCGTAGAAAAGGAGAATCGATAAATCAAAATAAAAATCTTAAAGTGAAGCGATAGAAATAAATAAAAATAAAAGTTCAAATTTGTTGATATTAAGTAAATAACCTAACACTTATGAAATTGACCCTATCTTATATTTTTGTTTTAGTTTAATAATTTATTTTTATAATAATACAAGTTTAATAATTTATTTGAGTATTAATTTCTTTATTGAAAATGTATAATATATTTCTCTTGACTTATAAGCGTAACGTGACTTATGGAATCAAGTAAAATAAAAACCCATAAAAAAGCAATAAAAAAGACACATAGTAAAGCAAAAATTTCATAATAAAACCATTGAAGGTACAAAAAGAGGGAATAAATTTACAAAAGCAAATCAATCAATTTACAAATTTAAATAAAATATACCATAAAATTGAATCGATAATATTACAAAACGAAATCGATTTATGTTACAAAATAAAATCAATTTTAATACAAAATAAAGTGAACGTAGTTTTACTTGAAAAAATATTGGAAAACATTTGAAAGCCATTTGCTTTAAAGTGTATGCAGTTTGAGTTTCAAGCATGTTCTGTCTTTATTTAATTTTTAAAAAAAAAAAAAAAAAAAAATATTTTCCACCTTGCTCCGCACTAGCATTACATTCACTCAATTTTAAAGGGCACATATTTGGCTTATTGAGAAACACCTAAAATTACTTTAATGAGAAAAAAAAAACCTGATTTATTTTAAAACTAATATGTATTCTGTCTGAAGTGGTAAGAAATAACTTCTTTGTTATAACAGAAGGAGTTGATTGAATGTACAAATGTTTCTAGATTGATATAACAGTTTTTTTTTTTCATTTTTTTTTAATTATTATAAAAAGGATTTCGGAATAATAATAGAGATATCAATGTCTCGTTTGGACCCAAGTCTGAACCTTAGTGCATCCCCTTTTCAGAGGCAGAACTAATGAAAAGGCCAACTTCAAATTGGCAGTCCTGGCTGTGAAAAATTTTGATATAAGGGAGAGGAGTTTAATAGAAAGACATGTGTCATTAAAATATTTGAGATTAATAGGCCACTATGCTTAATCGAAAGCGCCTTTAATGTCAAAAACAACTAGAATAGTATGTAAAATTAATTTTTTTTCCTTTTTGAGTCAATTTGAAACACAATTTCCTTTATTTGTATAACTCTTAATAGTTTCTCCTTTTATTTGTAATTCCTTCCAAAATTTGCGTGCTTTTTCAGACTTTATAACTCAATTAAATTTTCTAAGATTGTAACAATTTTATGTAATTGAATTTAGTAGAAAAAAAGTTGTGAAGAATTTATTTTTGTTAATTATTTTATTTCCTAATAGTTTTTTCCCCTATTGAAAAGGATCATATAATATATTCTTCTAAGAAATATTGTTATACATTAATATTTTTAATACTGCATTAAATCATTTGATGCCTATTTCTGATCTCTATTCAAATCACTTTGATTACGAGCCTTTTAACACCTTTTTATAGGCAATTGTCCTCTAGAAAAAAAAAAGAAACTAGGATATGTTCAGCCTTTCAGCTTACACGTGTTTTTAAAAGAAAAATAACTTGAAAAACATTTATAGCTAAGAAAAAACATATTTACCTGTATTTTCATTCAGATTGCGCTTTTTTAAATTAAAGTCTGAATAAATATCAAAGGAAATTAAGAAGAAAATTAAAAACATTCATCCAAGGAAGTAAAAGAACGTTTAATATCCTTTCATTTTGAGAAAATAAGTTTCCTTAGCTTTTCAATTTTGAAGAAGTTTTGAAATTTTCATTTAACATCTTTTTTTTTTTTTAAAAAAAAAAAAAAAAAGAACTGATTCTCTCTAAAAAGTCTTTTTTATTATTTCAACATGAGAAGATTAAATTTTAATTGTGTCATTTCTTACGAAAACAGTTCTTTTATTAGACAATCTATCTTTCCCCTAACCAAAAATTCATTTTATTTTTTACCTTCAGAAATAAAATGAAATAAAGTCTCCAGTAAGCGAGTACAAGGAAACGACATAACAGAAGAGATTTATTTGAATTATTACTGGTTTCAAATTATGAAATATAATATTTTTAACAGTTATGCAGCAATAAATAGTGATTATCTCGATAACTAATTTTTCAGGCTATTTCCTCTTGTCTATACAGTTTTTCGTCTGAAACTATATCACTCGAGCCTTTTCAATACGATTAAATAAACTCGTTCTTTGAAATGAAAATGCTCATTTATCTTAGCTCTTTTGAAGTAAATGTATTTACAAACGGATCCTTTTATTCAGTAAGTAGAGGTTATTTAGTTTTTTCTATGTTTTCGCATAAAATAGTGTTCACTATTGACAAATTGGTTGGGATAACGTAAAACTACAGTAGGGTTTAAAAGTTTAAAAGTATTTCTATTTTTATCTCCAGATGACGTAGCTAACTCAAGACATTGATTCAGTTCTGAGATTTCCAAGTATATTGCTGTACAATAAAGAAAAAAATAATAATGAACGAAAGGGAAAATACATTTATAGATGCAAGATGCGTCTTTCTGTTCACTTTTCGACGCACAAGAGTTCCGAAAAAGTTTAATATCCTTTTTTTTCCCTTCCATCATTTATTCTTGTCAGGACTCAACATTATTCATTCAACATTTGTGATTGGTTAAAAGAAGAGTCTCTTTTCGGTTTTTCTTTCATTGCTGGTAGTTAAAATTTTAAATACAGGAAGCCTTTTATATTCTGACGATTACGCGTAGAAAAGAAATGTTTCGCTAGTTGTTTCGTTCATTTCTGACAGTTCTTTAAAAGATTCAAAATTATAAATAAATAATCAAGAAAGTGCAGTATCTAGAAAATTAAAAGGAGTGGATACTTTGCAATATTAAATGTGTTCTGATTTTTAAACTGCTCTACATAAAAGTAAATAAAACTAGTGGCAAATACAGTGAAATGTATTATATAAGTAATGTCTCATTTATATTTAAATATGGAAAAATGCTTTATGTAACTCTTTATCTGATTAAACAATTTTTAGTCAATTATTAAATGTTAAAAAAACTAAACACCATTCACTAACATTTGAGTTTATTAAGCTATTGAATTTGATTTAAAAGAAATAGTACACACATATTTGGTGCACAATTTCTTAGTAAAAATTGTTTTTGTCTTAATTAATTCCTACTCAATACGTGATTAAAAATTCAAACAAAACCACAGCTTACAGCATTTGCATTATTTCCTAAAATTATATTATTTCAGTATTTTCTTTCACAGTTTTATTGTAAAATACGGAGAAATAAATACTTTCAAATGTTTGTATCTATACATTCTGCTTAAGAATTATTGAATTTGTAATAATTTTGTTAATTATCTTTATAATGTATTTGCATATTGTAACATTATTATAATACTTTAATTGCATGAAATTTAATATGAACATTGGGAAAATACCATAACACACTAGCAAAAATTATGTGGCATTAATGTTATTTATTTTTAAGGAGAAGCTTTACAAAACCAGATGCATATTTTTTTCAATATTTATCATTCACGAGGCATATCAGCATTTTACCAATGTTGTTACTTCTATCTTATTTTTCCAAATTTAGATGCCATCTCAGTACCAGTTTTTCATCACATATCATTGAATGGCCAAGCAATGAAGAATTATTGGTGTTCATTATGTAAATGATTATCATATTCATAACCCAAACAATCCTGGTTAAGATTTTTTTCTTTTAAAACTCTTTTATTTTGCGACACAAATACTTATTATATACATAAAATGTTTAAGAAAAAAATTCTAAGATAAAAATAAAACCGTATGCAGCAGTAGCATTTTGAAAGAATATGATATTCAGCTAAGCATAGGCCACATAATGTAATTTCAAGATTACTTTTTTATCATATAGTCCCGTAAGCTTTATAAATAGGACATATTCTACAATTAGAAGATTGGTCTTTTTAACATAGCAGTTAAAAAAGACTAAGACGAGGACTATTGGCGACGGACCTTGTGATTTTAAGCCCTAGTCAAGTGACGAGGATGACACCTGCGCTGGTACTCCCCTATCCTAAATTCCACTTTACACTATCGGAAGAAACTTGAGCCCCGACAGATTAAACAGGCATCAGCCTCGGCTGCACGGCGCGACTTTAGCGACATCAGGACTCGAATCCACTAATCCGCGGAAACCGCCGGCCACAAGTCCACGGCCATAAACACTATGCTGAAATGCCCTTGTATAAAAGAACTTGCCAGTGATAAATTAATTTTGAATATGTTTGTAATAAGAACTTAATGTTTTTAACGGAGCAAATTGGTCCTAATATGATGTGTTGTATAGTAATATTTTATACAGTATTTTCATGTTGAATATAAACAATGAAATACCACTTTGAAGCATATCATACGAACGTTTAAGTTAATATTGATTCCAACTCAGACAATTACATACTATTTAGAAATTACAATATCATGTATTTTTAAATTTCAATTAAAAACGTTATACAAACACTAAATTTTCTATGAACGTTGAAACGTCAGTTGCTGAAAATAAACAGTTTTGAAAGCAATGAAGTTAGACTTACATTTGTTTTTAAAAGTTTTTTCTTATCTCAATTTCAAACTTTTCTTTCGATGTTTTTCCTTTCGAAGTTAAAGTGCCTGACATGGTTAAGAAACTTTTTAAATAATAAAGACACCCCCCAATTATTTGGTAAATTTATGGCATAATGTGTTTTTAAGATTAGATTAGGACATTCTATTCAAATTAGAGCATCAATATAAAGTGAATTTCAAACAACTGTGAAAACACTTTTTTCTATCTCGTGTTTTCCCTTCAAGTACATAGAAATGTTTTCGTTAAATTTATAAAGCAAACTATTTCATACAAATTGAAAGAAATTGCGGGATTATAAATTCTTTTATTTCAGTTAGCTGTAATTAAAATGGTATTATTGTTAAAAGAAATATTATCATAGATTAATTTTTTTATAAAGATCACAGTCTTTTCTTCCCCAAATTGGTATTTTTATTTATATTACATGCTTTGTTTGAATTTTTATGAAACAATTCCTTATAGGTATTTGAGCATGAATAAATTTATTCTATTTGTATGTCTGTTTTATTTTTTAAAAAAAGTCCAGTTATCTGGAATTGGAAATTTATACTTCTTTTGAAAAATTCCTTCTTAAATGCTTCTAAGTCAATATATTTGAAAATACTTTAACAATTGTGAAGTATTTGTAGGTACTAGCATCAATATCAACGGAAAATATATTTGATATTATTACAAAGACTTTTCAATATTCAAAACTTTTAAGCACTGTTTGACTCTTTCCGTGTAATCCTAGGTTTACTTCATTAAGAAGTTTAGTGATATCAATCAGAAATATCAATTTGTATAACCATTGTTTATCATTAAATTCGGGAAAATGTTGTTCCTTACTATTAAGAAATATTATAATGTGTCTCAAGCATAACACAAATTTATTCAAGATATTACCTCAAAACGTACTTGTCTGTTTTAGAATATATCCGCATATTCACTTTCCATTTCTTCTAAAAGGGTTTTAAATTGCCAGAGAGCCAATGAAGAACGAGATCGTAAGGAATTAAATATTTTAGGAACAATGTTTATTATAGAAATTAAGTGCTGTGACTAAGTTTTGGAAACTATATTTTCCTAGTTATTATGCTACTGAAGCTCAATCCTTAGTATCAAATATGATTTTAAATAATTTCAACAAATTATATTTCCTTATCAATCTTTGCAGGAGGGCAATCATTAGTTACACAAAATATTTTTTTTTATAAAATAATGTTTAAATTTTCCAAATAATTTACAAATGAAGAAATAATATCTTGCCCATTTATTGTCCTAGATAGTGTAATTGAGCTGCATAATCTCTCATAAACTCGATCTTTATTGCAATATCGTGCAATTACTGGAATGCACGCTACATAATTCACATTGGTAATTTCAGGAGGAGTATTTCTAAAAGGCACATTTCCTTTTTGCCAAAATTCTATTTTGATCTTATAATACCTGTCATTTGAATTATTCGTTTTTAATAGTTCACAAAGATTACGGTTTTTTTTTAACTTGGCATAATATTACTTGTAGATTTGGTAAATTGCACAACAATATTTCAACACTTTTTTAAAAATGTGTCCTATATATATCCGCCATCACAGAAAAGTTTACCTTTGGCAGTTAGACAATGAGCAATAACGAAACTACATTCGGTTGCTTTATGTTTGGTTCCAATTTAAAAAAAAAATGTTACTTGTTTCTTGTACACAGTAACTGCTATTTGAATAGCTTCGTATTTCTCATCGTAATTCTTAAATGTGGACTGTCGTTTAGTTTGGAAATACTTTTGCATATTTGAATTGCAGTAAACGACATTTACGTGGCATAATACACATGCAGTAGGATTTTTTTTGTTATATGAATTCATGTTCATTCATACAAGAGTCTTTAAAGCCGCAAACATCAAGCTTTGTTTTGATGACCATTTGTTCAAATATATAATTATGAATTGTTACAATAATCAAATAAAGAAAATAAAAGTTTTTACAATAAATCTAAGAACGTGTCTCAAAGCTGGTGTAACCTGTAGCGAGCAACGTGCTTCAACTTATGTAGTCTACTTTCGACTCAAATCATACTCGATTTTCGTATATTGTCGCGACAAACCGAACGAAAGGAGAAAAAATGACTGAAACGCTGAGAGGAGAGATATGGCGTTTTATCATCATATTATAATTTTGCGAAATGGTGTAGAGTGCCACTGAAAATTGTACTGAGTACCATAGGTTACTGACACCTGATCTCATGTAATTCTGATAACACCTCAGATTTTCTATATTTTTATCAATTACCTCCTTTCATAAATTATACAACATTAATCTAATGAATTTAAGTGGCCAAAGAAGTCTAATTATTAGCAGATCAATTTATATTTGGCTTCAAGACACTAAAATCTAAAAGACATAATGCAATTCAAAATTTATTTATTCAATAAACATCTTTTTATTAGATTAGACAGTTACATGTGTTCTATTTTATTTGACAAACATATTTAACTCTTTATTGTTAATCAAATTACCAGTAATACTATGGAGATCATATTTTTAAGCCATTCACTCAATTCATGAAACATAACTACCGTGAAAGCTTTTACTAAGTTGTTAATTATACAAGAGATCCAATTTAAAAATAGTTAATTACAGTTAAATAATGAAATGAAAAAAAAATGGCGCAATAAAATTATTTTAATGCCAATTCAGTACAACAAGCGTATTTATTTTCTTAGAATCTAAATATAAGATAAATTCATAAATATATATATCAGTACCAGAATTTATGAATACATATAATCATGATCAAGAAAGGTGGAATATTTCTCTAATGTCCTTAACTTTCTTTTCCATTGAATTAGAGGACGTAATTTGTATAGAAATTGACATGACGATTTAAAATTTTTAGTGATTTATTCCTTATGCTAATATAACGAGATTTTCTTTTAAAAGTGGAAGGAGTTTTATTTAATCTAAATGTAATTTTTTATGCTAAATGTAATTTTGCATTATTTAGATTCATTTCATATTTTAATACAAAAGTGTAAATTTAAATAAGAAACCTTTTTTAGCTGTATGATAAGTGTTCTGAAATTTAAGTTTTACGAATGTATATATAAACAAAAAAATCACAGAATTTTTTTAATTATAGAAAATTCATAACTCATTTTTGAAGATATAGATACCTGTAAAATAAGCCAAATATTATCAAAAATGGATATACCTAAGTAAAATTGTTGTGTCCAACTTGTAGCCGGCATTCCTGATGAAATCCTGGCTTTACGGGTCAAATCATCTCACTCTACAAATAACTTTATAACTAAATGGTTAATAACAAAATCGCTAGAAGTAGAATAGTAGTAAAACCAATTTACGTGATTCTAGTAAATAAAAGTTTTATGTATATCGTGTAAGATTTAATTTTAAAAGTCTTTTTAGATATTATAAAGATAGTGTTTATCGATTGTATTTTTAACTTAAGTTAAAATTATTTAAGGACAAATCATCTTTGTTTGAGCATTAATATATTTTAATATATTTTAATCTATTTTGCCCTAAAATGCCATAAAATAAGTTTGACTTTAGTTTGATTCAAAACCCAATCATAATAGAAATATATATGTATTAAAAATAACAGAAGAAATTTTTACTAAATATTAATATTTTTCAATTTTTCCATAATTCAAAAAAGTGTAAGGCGTTTCAAAAGTCATGGGTGAAAAGATGGGTGAAAGAAGCAAGTCATATTTTTTTCCATATAATGCCTATTTGGGGAGAAAGCAGTGATCCTCTAGACGGCAATATAATTGAAAGCCAAAAGGACGAGTTTCTTTATACATCGTCATTTCTAGCATGGATTTCAGCAGGCATTACGATGTACAGTAATCAGGAAAAGGTTGATATGTATTTTATGTATAGTTTTGCAAATGGGAATGCTCTAGGGCCGAAAGATTTTGTGGGCAATTTTCTTAGAAAACACGTTCCAGAACGAAAAATGTTCGAGTGATTGCATCGGTGCCTGTGTGAAAGGGGATCCTTTGTCACAGGAATCCATGATATTGGGCGGGGCATGAAGTGTGGATGCCACAATTTGAAGAGTAATTTTACAAAGAGTGGAAGATCTTCCGGGTATGAGCATATGAGAGGTTTACCGCGGTGTAAATGTACCCATATAGATTGTTTAGCGAGTACTACGAGACTAAGGATTACCCCTTATTATGTATAGAAATTTCAAGTCTTGATATATGCAGATTATGTGCCAAGTGTTGGTTTTGCAACATCTATCAGTGCAGCTTGATTTTAGTGCATATGCAGGTTGTATCAATACATGGGTTGCAAAATTTCATGAAAATATAGAGTAGACATAGGCGATGGGGACTCACATACTAATTCATGGCAGGAAACGTTTTCCTTGTGTGGTAGTGACGACACAAAACAGAAGAAAGACATAGTACGAAAAAGAGAAAAAAGCACGTTTTTTACCCTTAGTACAGCAAAAAACTAAGAAAAAAGAATATTAAAGGGAAAACGATCGTCATCAAATTAGGTGTACAAAATAACAATTTCGGGCCGTGATGTAGCCATAACATCTCCTGCACATTTAAAATCGAACGTTAGTGAAAATACTGGGCGTGGTCCAGACTTCCCCAGCAGCAATGCATATAACTAGACTCTTAGCACTATTATGAGATTTTTTTTCACCAGTGATTTTGCGTACCTCTCTAAGAACAAATCAGGGCATTAACTGAGGATTGGTGATCAAGTGGGCCAATGCACTGCACCACTCCGCCGGATCCACTTTTGGCCATACGTTGAATTCAAGTGGAAACACACGTCAATATTGTAATGTGCGGGAACTCCATCATGCTGAAACTACTTTTAAGAACGCATAGCAGAGAATACGTGTGCATCATCCAACAGCAGCAGCAATGCTTGCTGATGATGCTTGCTCACCACACATTGATGTTAGGTGAATTGAACATTCCCTCCAGAGTCGAGGGACCCATCAATGAACTAAACGGTGCCTGGGAAATAGGGATATCTTGCATGCATCTCTAAATACTAGCGTGCAAAAGCCAATCGTTGAGCAAAATCTCCTTCGTGCTGCACGCCCGGCATGCGATAGGGTTGTTAGTATGCTGAATCCACCAAACGGTCATTTGGGAAATCCCAACAAAACTGGCGATATCCCGCGAACTAGTACCGGGATTGTTCTGTATCAGGTATTGCATGGTCTCCTCATTGTTTGACGTTCTTACTCTTCACTCACGTTTCTATGTGTCCACTATGAATAATTTGCTGTTGAATAATCTCTGGTGCAAGTGTACGACGAAGGTATGGATAGGAGTTTTTCTTCTGAGATAACCATTAGGCATACAACCTTTGTGCGGTTCGTCCATTGCAGTCGGCGGCCCCTTATACCAAATGAATATAGGTGAACTCAGCCTTTGTGTAACGTTGTTTTGAAACTTCGTTTCTCCTACCGCTCTGTCGGTAGGCAAAATAATGCTTCATAACGAGAGCGGCAACAAAAACCAAGTGTTCCTATACACAGTCATTTGATGCTTCAGCTTACGTAGCGCCATTTATCGCGTACATCAGTCAAAGATTTCACAGTATTTTGCTGTACTAAGAATTATAAATATACTTTCTCCTCTTATTCGCGTCCTGCCTTTCTTGGGTTTTGTGTCGTCACTACCACCCTAGGAAATCGTTTCGGACTATGAAAATATAGATTTCCCTCTGCTGTCTATGTGTACTCTATGTGTCTTTAAATGTGTTCTTATACATTTATTTTAATTTCCTAATTCGTTGATAGAGAACTCTTTCAACTAAAGATGAATAAAAAAGCAATTTAATGCATATAATAAAATTTTTGTTTTTTTTTTCTCCTCAAAAGTAAAAATAAAATATTTAATTGAAATTATATAATCCTTAATATAAGATTTTGCTTGCTTCTCTAAACTAAATTAGTTTAAAAACTGTTGGATCTTAACAATCCCAATAAATCATGTATCTGCTCTTACATTTTTCTAGTACATCTCCACATTATATTTGTTGCTGAAACAAAATGCGTATAAAATGCTTTACTGATTTAATTTGAAATCAATCTACATCAATCGGTTTTATTAAATATAATCCAGCATTTTGTATTTCAGAATTTATTATATCCCGTGTTTTCCCTGGCAATGATTATTCAAAGTATTCCTTGTTTAGAAAACTATATTTAATTCTTAGAGTAAAGAAAAATTGTATAAAGCAAAAGATATAAAAATCAAAAAATTGTATAAAGTAAATGAAGTCTCTCCAGATTTCTAAAATAATGAAAGCAATTATATCTAAATTAATTTAGATTTTTTGAGGAAACTTTTGAGTAAGAATACTTTTTCATTTATACAGAAATTGGAATACATTTACTTCACAATTAAATTTAATCTTTTAGAGGATTTCTTTTAATATAAATAATAATAAAATGATGTTTTAGGCTAATTTAACTCAATTGAATTTTTTTTATTTTCCTAATTTACCCACTGCACCAAATTGGCCATTTACAGACAATTTAAATTTAACATGGAATCAGTTTACAATGCAATAGAACTTAATCGTTGTATTCTAGACTCAGTCTCTTTGGTTTTGAAAGATGTTATACAACAACAGTTTGATGTACTGTTTGAATACGCAAAATTATAATTTTATGTACTGTTTTATATTGGCTTGGACGTTTTCAGACTCATTTTCACTAGCTGTTCGTACACAGCTGGAAATGGTAATCGTCATTGAACAAAATTCATACCTCGTTAACCTTTCTCTAAGCTGATAGACCCCAGAAATCTTGTAATAGGAATTAGCCGTGTACAAATGTAACGGAAAATGAAGTAATGGTTTGTTTGATTTAAAATTCAGTTTTTCGAAAGATGATTTCGGTAATTTTTGTGCAAGTATTCTTAGATAGTTAATAGACATGATTTTGATGCTGTGACAGCCTACTTAACAATCGTTCTGCTTTTCAGTTGTGTTATGGCCAATGGCGGATTGTTTTTGTTCCTACTCTGAAATTTCCCCCTGTTTCCTTACTCTAACCGAAAGGTCTAATTGTTGATTAATTGTTCACCTGGTGTTTCTATCAATTCTAAGATACTTTTTCTTTCACACATGAATATATGCTCACAAAGAGCATAAATTAGATTGATAGGCATTGTTACTTCTGAAATAAATATCAGAAATATTCACTAATTGATATTCCGACGCCTAGATCAAGAACCACTTCTACCTGGTTCTTTGTGGTGTTCATTTTCTATATATGTTCCGATTATTCAATTACTGAATACTGAAATTTAGTAATTTCCACGCTCAGTCGAGCCACCTTTACAAACAAAATTACATTACAAGTAGCATATTTATTTAGAGTACCATTGATGCGTATGTCTTCTCGGATAAGTATCAATGTGTTTACACTAGACAAAAACAGAATTACTTAATACAACTGTAGCATCACAGGAGCTGCATTATTGTTCTCTTATCATATGAGAGAAATTTGATTACCTTCTGGCTAACTGATGTAATTAACTTCAAGATTTAGGGTAAATAGATACACAATACTGAGAACAGAACTTTGATACGCAAAAGAACTTTTATTTATTATAAGTAAACAAACCCATATTTCTAAAATTAGGTTTATACCACGTGATCTACCAGTCAGGCATGGGATCTTTATTATTAGATTAAATCTGCTTATTTTTGTAAAACCATAATGAGTTTTTTTTCCAAATATAAAACTAATTACTTAATTTCCTTTCTTTCTGTGACAAAAGTAAAATTATTCATTATCCTCTTTGTACTCTGATTATAAACCCATAGGATTTTGCTCCTTTTGTGAGTCTTCATGGTGTCATTCTATTATTTCCTCAAAGTCCGTGCAACACATTTCTTCTGGTATAACATGAACTGAAGAATTCGAAAGTTGGGGAACCTTACATGAAGGAGATGGATTAAAACGTGAAGGATAATGCCTTTCATTATCAGTTTTATCACAACCATCAAATAAAATTACATGGATATTTTATATATCAGCTTTATTACACTTACTATAAACTATTTTTATCTCTATGTTGACCAGTAACCAGAAATTAGTAATACATTAATAGCTTAAAATATCGTGAAAATTATTCCCTTCCAAATAAAACATATCAATGGAACAAAAATACTAGTGTCATATCTCTGAAATATATGTACGCCTCTACTGAAGTAATTCCTCCGGAAATATAACAATTATATTTTAGATGTATCAACAATAAATTACATTTATGTAAGTGACAAAAATAAATCATTGAAATAGGAAAAAAAATATAGCCAATTTGTTATATTCAATGCATAGTACATGTGCAACACAAATTAGTGTAAATGAAAGAACTTACATAAAAGCAAAATAGCAGCATCTTTACCGTAAGTAGCCTAAAGAATAGAAAATAATAGAATTTTATATACACACATATGTGAAACCAGTTGCGAAAATAAAAATAAGTCATGCATCTAGGTGATCTGACACATACGGTAAAGAATTAAATTTTTCCTATAATGTATGATCAAAAAGAGTTGGTTTTGATTTGTATTAGCAGATATTGTCAGAAGTCAATATTTGGCGCATAATATAATATCTCACATTAACTTCTAAATAATATTAAGCAAGAACTTACAGATTCATTTATATTTAACTTCTAAAAGCTGCACTATTCTGTACAATTTTTTCTTATAGATCTAGGATTTGTAAACGTAATTTGCCTCGAGAAGTTACAGATTTCATAATCTAGACCCCTCCCCCCCCAACTACCTTAGCCTATTTGAAAAATTGAAACAAGCTTCAACATTTCACAAATATCATAAGTACTTTGAATAATAACAATTGCATTATTCGTCAATAATATTTTTTTCTGAATATTAAAAAAATATGTTCCTTGATATAAATACATTATAATACATAGATGTCCATTGAAAATACGGTATTTATTTCTTATTCATTTCAAAAAGGCTGACATAATTTTTGAATTGCTTGATATGAGAAATTTACATATATAAAAGTCTTAGCATATTTAAAATTTCAGCCTTTTCTGATCCGAGGAATTTTTCTAATTTTTTTCCCTATTTTTTTAAATTTTTTTTTTCTAACTTTTTTCTAATTTTTCTAATTTTCGAAGAATCTTTTTAATTTTAATTTTTTTCGAATTTTTCTAATAATTTTATATAAAAATTAAAATATTTCAAAAAACAAAGATATTTTGGAAATTCTTGCTTAATTATTTCAGTCGAACTATATTCTTTAAAAAAAAATTCATGTCGGTAGATAAGTTTTTTAAAAAATTAATATAATACTAAAATGACAAATAGAAAGCTAATGTAGAATATTTAGAGGAATTATATTATATTTTGTTTTAAGAGTAATAGTTTGAAAAGTTGCTTAAAATCAACAGCTAAATGAATTCCATTTTTAAAGCTTCTAAGTTTAATTTTACAAATTTTTACAATAACTACTTTTTTTTTTCATATTAAACTGATTGATTAAATGTCTTTGAATCTTCCTTATCGTACACTTATGCCATTTATTATTCTTAGAAAAGCCAGTATGCATCTTATAATCCACATACCGGCTTTTGAATGCAATTTTACATTCAGCAAATATACTTAAAAGGAAAAGGGGGGGAAATACGTCTATTCTGATGCCAAAATTGAATTGATTTTTTTTTTCTTTTTCAAATGGTAAGTCTTGAATTAGATAAAATTGATTGCCTTCGGAGATTTATCAATGAAAGTCTTTTTGAAAAGAGAAATAATTACAATTGCAGGATGATAGTATATATTACTTTGCAATGATTGCTCCCATACCTTTGCCAATTTAACTAGATCAACTTCTGAAAATTTCAGAAATTAATTCATGTTTTTATCAGCAATTAGTATTTTACCTCTTTTTTATTTTAGTTTTTTTCCTTGCTTTTTTTTTTTTATCCTTTTTGTAAAATTCATTCTGGAAAAGTCATTTATAGTAGAATTATAAATAAAATACAACAAAAAAATGTCCAGAAGTATAAAAAAATACATAACTAAAATTAATTGGATGAATTATTTAATTAGTACGTATAATTATTAAAAAAGTAATAATCTTTAAGAGTCATCTTTATTAAGAATAAGGAAAAAATATCTATCGAGTGGTTTATATAACATTAAAAGGTTTCTAACAGAACAATGTATATCTTCAAATGTTACAAAAGCTCATTTAATATTAAAGGACTCATTTCTGAAACATACATCACTGCTCTCCAGTACAATTCTAGAAAATTAAAAAATTCTTCTTCTCTCATTTTAAAAATTCACTTTTATGTAAGACATGGCGTCTTAAATATAAAATTGGTTATTATAAGTAAAATATTTTCTTTTAATTATGTTAACTATTATGTCTATTACACAATTTAAAAATTGCAGCTCTTTTTAAATTGTCAGCAATTTTTGTTAATTTCATTCAATTCCGGCAGAATTTTGTGAAAAATATGGAATGTTAAATTTTATGGGCTGTAAATATAACTATTTTGTAGTAAAAAATAAAGCAAGAATACAGTCTACTACGAGAACATTCCAAAACTTCATTCTTATTTCAACGTTAACCATAAGAACATATTTCCCTTCAGTTACACTAGACTAATTTGATTGAAATATTTAAGAATGCCACTTGAAACAAATATAAATAAAGAGGTAAATAAATGAACTCATTAATAATATTTCATGCAAAACAAAACTGTTTACACAACATAAAAATTGTCACTAATGTGATAAGAATTAATGGAAAAGCATTTCATTATTTTTAACAATGTATTTAAGTATAACATTTTTGTAGAACATACGCTTATATTAAAATTATTTAATTTAAATATAAGACCAGAATTTGATTAATTGAAACACGCAATATGTTATTAATCCTTTTAAATTAAATTTTGATTATATAAGTCATAAGTTCTCTGCCTGCTTTAAAAGAGTACATTTTCATTTACTGGGGATAAAAAAAATTGGAAATAATTTAATTTATATTTGGTCAAAAAATATTTTATTCAATTTTATGTGTTAAAAGCAGCTGACTTAAAATGAGCTTCTTTTCATGCATTCAATCATTCCGCAGTTAATACTCTCATTATCTTTTTAAACGCCTTTCCTAGATTGTTGGAATTTTGGTATTTTCAGTATTATTAGCATTAAATGGCATTTAAATTTAATGTAATTCATTTTTATTAACGTTTTTTTATAATTCTAAAAACATTATAAAAATTAATTCTGCCAATAAATTGTATAAATTTCTTAATGTGCCCTTAGTGTTTGATTAAAAGTTCACTGAATAAAGTAACATTACTACGTTTGCTTTGTGTATGAATGTTTTCCCAGTATTAATTAAAAAAAAGGTACTAATTTCTGTCATGTATATAAATGCGTAAATTAAATTAAGAGTACTAAAACATGCGAGGAATTTAGGAGTACCCTATCTATATCTCCTTGTTTTTGTGATACATATCGTATCAGGGTTTTAGTAGAGTTTATACTTTTTGTGTACAATAATTATATTTCAATAACACTGTATAACACTTTAAAAGTAATTTTTTTCACATTATGGATCTTTGTTCCTTTTATTAGGTCATTAAATTTGCAATTAAAATAATTCATTTCAGCCCCGTACGCTTTCCAATATGAATAGCAGCTCCTTTCTATTTAATTTACCTATTTATAGAACTACAAGTACATTTAAAACGACTAATATTATTCTTATAAGAATATAAGCACTGCACGGGTTGGTTTTGAAATCTTCCATCATATCTGCAGTATGTTCAAAACTTTATCAATTTTGCGATATATTTTCGTTATTAATTTAATATTTTTCTGTGCGTATGTTATAATGCATTTTCTTAAGCAAACTTCACTATAGAAATTATTTTAGTGATTTTATCTCTTTTTTAAACAAGGGATCTGAAACCGAACACTGCTAATCAAAAACATTTTAAGGATACTTTTTAAATGCATATTTAAATATTGTTTTTCATTATTTTATTCCGTAACTTCTTTGATTCTATTATCCTAGAATTTTATCGTTTTGTAATTTTGAAACAAAGAACGAATTTTAGCCATCATGAGACAATATGCCATTAAAAATTAAATATTCAGGAATTGATCTGAAATAATCAATACTGTTTTTAAAGAATTGCATAAATATATATTCCATAAATGAGAAATAATTTGTTAAGTGCTTTAAACAATCGTTTTGATAAAGAAAAAGCAAACATTATGGACATTTACATAAATTTATTCATTAAAATGTTTCTTACAAACTAATAAATGCAAATAATATTCGATATCTTTGAAAGTAACGCAGAAAATAAATTATTTACAGATTTAATGTTTGACCCGTCAATTGGCAAACAATCTTTTTTCCAGCTGTCTTTCTTTTTCATTTTCGGCAATGATCTCGAGCTATTTATTTACAACTAACACAAACAATGTACAAATATTGTAGGAATGGTTGAATTAATATGAGTCTTAATTTTACTTTTTATAGCTTTTAACGATGCTGAATTAGGATAAGTGAATAACGAAATTAATAAATAGACTATGAACGGCTACACTTGGTTGAGAACACATGAGATTATTCTGGAACACTGCTCTGGAAAAATCAAGAATATTCTGGAAGACCTTAGAAATTATAGAAGGTTACAGAGAATAATTAAGCAAAAGATTTGCGTGGATGTTTAACGTTGTTTGAGCTCAAGAACCTTCGATGTGCAGACGAGCGCTTTACCTACGTACCACCGTTACTTGTACACTTTGTCGCAATATCATAACAAGGACGTAATGCATATTTTTACAGCTGTTAGTCTAAGACATTGACTGCAAATTTTATTGAAATTAAAACTTAATTACAATTGTAGTACCTAATTTTGGCTTCCAATTCAATGGATCGAATGTATTTACTTTTAGAATATTTAATTTGTATTCATTTTACATTTATACTCTAAAAAATACATTAAAAACTTTAAAACCCGCTTGCATAAAAAGCGTATGTTTTTCAAGCGAAAATATACATCTCTTTCTTCTCATGTTTATACGTTTTTCCAAGTTTCTGTAAAAGG